>JAQQSW010000600.1:0-29724 GCA_028646575.1 Pseudocheirus occidentalis
GGGGCTTTACAGTGGGATTGCTGTTATGGGGTTGGGGCAGGAGCAAGATGGGGAGAAAATGTGTAATTCAAAAAATGTAATGAAAATGAATAATGTAAACAAGAAAACAAATAAAAACTAAATTAAAAAAAAAGAATAGATGTTTGCCTTTGAACCAACATGATTCATTTTCCAGTTTTTAGTGTCAACTGAACAAAGAGCCCTGCACATATCCCCAGCATTGCCAAGTCCTTCAAGGAATAACAGCCCATGTCCTTGACAAATGGATCCATTGCAGTTCTCCAGGATCTCTCCCTTCTCTGAATTCCCAGAGCCCCCTTTCTGTACCTCTGTGTTGGCAGATAATAGAATCTCCTCTTTTCAGGATCTAGAGGAAGGAACCTAAGAAATCATCTTATCCATTTTCCCCAGCCCCCAATATTTTGCAAGATAAAGCTCAGAGCAGTTGAGTGATTTACTTAAGGTCACATCGCTGATAAGAGTCTGAGGTTACATTTTAACTCAGCTCTGTCTTCCTGACTTCCAACCCAGTGCTACTTAGCTATAAAAATGACCCCCTGCAGGAACTGAGATTGAAACTTAATCTTGAAAGAAGCCAGTAAGCAGAGATGAGGAGTGAGAGCATTCTAGGCATGGGAGACAACCAGTGCAGACTTCCAGAAACTGATAATGGAGTCTTGTGAAGAATGGCACAGAGGCTAGTGATGCTGCATAATGGAGAATATGGAGGGGAGTGGATGCAAGCAGACTAGATTGGGAACTGGCCAACCAAATAATTTATAATTGATCCTGGACATACAGGCAGCCACAGGAGTTCACTGGGCAGAAGAATGGCATGGTCATGCCTGTACTTTAGAATAATTAAATTGGCATGGACTGGAGAATGACCAGCAGTAGGGAAAAACTTGGGGAAAGAAGGGACCTCCCACCCCCAGAAGGCTGTTGTTATGGTCCAGGTGAGATTCAGTCTTTGGTTTTCTGTTTTTAAGTCCTGTGCTGGGGAACAGATCAGAGAAAACTTTCAAGCTGGACCTTAAAAGATGGGAACCTTAAAAAAGAATTGCATCCACAGCTGGACAATTTGGGTTCAAATCTCTTCTTGCTGTCATTTGCTATCTATGTGACCATGAGCAAACCATTTTACCTCTCTTGTCTTCAGCTTTTTAGCTAGAAAATGAGGGAGGGAGGCACCAGAGTGATGACATCTGAGGTTCCTTCTAGATCTAAATGGATATTCTGGAGACTTGTTGTGGTCTAGGGATGGTTAGCCCAGAGAAGAGAAGCCTTAATGGTTCATAGAGCAGTCTTAGAAGGGCTGACACAAGGCAGCAAGCTTAAATTTGCAGAACTCCTGGGGCAGAATCAGGAACTAGGGAGGGGAATCCAGCTGCACTACAGCCTCAAAGGCGGCATGTCAGGAAATGTTTCCTCTTATGGAGACTGGACTGCCTTTGCTACTGTGGGTGGAGGAGAAGGTCCCCCACCTTGTTGGTCTCTAAGCAGAGGCTGGACAGTTCCTTGTCAGATTTATTGTGCAGAGCTCTCTGATTCAGCTGTGGTTGAACCTCAATGGCCTCTTTGTTCTTTTCTGAATTGGATCTGATATGAAGAGCATTCCCTGACCTCACCTGGATCTTCCCTTAGGGTCTTCTGGACCCTCCATGATCTTGCCATTAATGGCTAGGGCCTTGAACATCCCTCTCCCCATTTGCCTCCATCCCCATGTGCCCTCCTACAATCTGGGTTGATCTCAGCATCACTGAGCTAGGACTACAGCACTGCGGTCTCACCAGGGCTTAAATATTTCATTGCTCACCGGCAAGAGCATCAATATTTAATCACAGCCTCGCCTTCCCTTAAATATTTCATCAGTGGAGTGGCTGGTTGGCGAGCGCTAAGGCCACACGGACACTTTAGTGTTGCTGTTGGAGAGTGGAGGGAGGTGGGGCTGGACACGGTCCTACTGCCCTTAGAGTTGGGAGCTGGGGCCTTCTCTAACTGGGTGAGACCAGAAGAGGTGCTCCATCTTGCTCAACTCCTCAGTTTTCCTCCTCAGAACAATAATACGTGTGCTCTGTGCCTCATAGGGATCACATGACAGGTTGGTCAGTCCCGAGTGCTTATCATTATTTCAAATGATTTCATATGCCTCTGGTTTCCATTAGCTCAGAACATTAAGATCATAGATTGAGCACTGGAGAGGCCCTCAGTGACCAACTAGTACCATTTTACAGATGAGGAAATGGAAATGATTTGGCCAAGGTCACCTAGACAGTAAAAGATTCAAATATATGTCTTTTGGTTCCAGTTTCCAACAATCTTTCAATCTCACCCCTCAAATGTTTGTTTAACTATTGTTTGAGCTCCCTGTTTCTATTGAAATGATTCCAGTCACCCAGGTTAGCAGCCTTCCAATCCTCCCTGATGTCACTCTCCACATGGTCAATTGCTGGCTGAGTCTTGTCACTTCTACCTTTACATTGGTCTGCTTTCTCCACTCATCAGCGCTCCCGTTATTTCTCATCTGGACTTTGTGTTGACCTCCTCATTGGTCCCTGATCCCATTTGCTTCTCTCTCCAACCCAGTGTCCACACAGCTGCCATATCTTGTCCCTAAAGCATGGTCTGGCCATAGCCCACCATTCTTCCTTCCCAAAGCCTCATTGGCTTAGCTATCTTTGGGATAGAATACAAACTCCTCTGGCTGGCATTGACATCCTTTGCAGTGGGACTCCAACCCATTTCACCAAACTCACTTTGGATCACCTTACGTTCTCTCTGTTCCTGGCAAACTGACCTATTTGCTGTTTCGTAAGTCATTCCCTCTCTCATCTCCATGACTGCTCATCTCCACCATGTAGACTCCTTGACTTCCTTCTGGGCTGTGCTCAGGTAGGACTTTCTTCAGGAGGTTTTTCTTTATTCTGCCACAAAAAAGACACCTCTCCCTCCTGAAATTACTTCACATGACTTTGTATGTCCTTTTGTATATATGCCATTTCCCTCCAACAGAGGGAAGTTTGTTGAGGACAGGGGCTGTCTTCATTTTTGTTTTTACAACTCCGGTGCCCAGAACAGTACTTGGCATATAACAAGCACTTAAGAAAACACTGGTTCTTAACTCACTTAAGAAATGCAAACGGATTAGCATTGAAAGCTGGATGCAAAGATAAGCTGCTGTTGTTATGGTTATTACTTTTGTACATGTATGCATCCAAGATCTCATCAGTGGACACACTCCCACTGGGGCCCATGAGGGCTCCAAACAGCTTTCTTTGTCCATGGCTTTTTAAATGTCCTCCATGGAGAACTCTACCTAATGGACAGAGGGCCTCCTCAAGGATTTTTAACATTCCATGCATGCTAATGCAGCCCTCAGGCTGGCCATCTGTCACCCCTCACTCTCATTTCATCACTGACCCACCTACTTTGTTTTTCTTGGTTTACTGCTCCTCACCCAAAAGTTGTGGGTAACACACCTTGGCATTTGTGACCCCTGCTCTTTGGGTCGGTCAATCAATCAATCAATCAAACCACCAATGAGCATTATTAAGTACCTACTTTAGGCCAAGCACTGGATGTGCAAAGACAAGTGAAAGAACTTGTGTTCTCTGAGAACTCACATTTTATGTGACAGTGGGAAGGGGTAAAGAATGAGGTAACAGGTACACATTAAAATGTTTACAAACAAAATCAATCAGCCAGCATTGAAAAATGCCTAATATGTACTGGTCACTAACTTAGGTCCTGAACTGACAAAGACAGAATCAGTTATTTCCTTCAGGGGGTATATTACTATTGTGGTGGGGATGGGGAGACAAAAAGGTCACATAGATGTAAAAATACATAATACAAATTTTTTTTCCCCAGGAGAGGGGCACTGTCAGTCATGAAAAGTCAAATATGGGAAGTCAACCACAATTAAATTTTCTTTTGAGACCATTCTTAGGCATCTGGCATCACTGGAAAAAGACTGCTGTGGTCCACATAGTATTCTTCCCAAACAGGAGCTGTGGGCTGAAGGTCCCCACCAGTGGGGTGCTCTTCCATCTACACCCTCAGGTGAATTGGATCTGATATGATTGGTATCCTCCTTGACAACAGTCTTGTATACCTCACTTGGTCCGATAATCAGAGAATTGCTGAAAAAGGAGTTCCCCTTGTAGTTGTATTATGCTACCTTTAACATACAAGTGGGAGATATCTTGCTGGAGGAGAGCTTGTAAAATGGAGGGAACTAAGTTTGTTTAATCTGGAGAAGTCTCTGTTGAGCATGAAAACTGTCTTCAAGTCACTTAAGGTTTGGCATGGGGAGGAGGGAACAAGTCTTGTTCTGCTTGGCCCCGAGGAGTGAACTGAGATGGGTGGAAGTACAAGATGGGAGAGGTGTGGATACATAGCAGATGTTCTGGAAAGGATCTGGGGTTTTCAGTGGACCACAAGCTCACAGTGAGTCAGCTGTGTGTGGCATGGTCACCAGAAGAGCTCACGGGATCTTGGGCTGCCTTTAAAGGATCAGAGATACCAGGAATAAGGAGGTCTTAGCTCCCCGGTCTCATTCCCAGGTCAAACCTCATCTGGAGTGCTGTATTTAGTTTGCAGGATCACAGCTCAAGACTGAAAAAAATAATAGCAGCATTTATTTAATGCTTTAAGGTCTGCAAAGTGCTGTACAAAGATTATCTCGTTGGCTCCTAGAACAACAACCCTAGAAAGGAGGTGCTATTATTATCCCCATTACACAAATGAGGTAACAGAGACATTATGCACAGGGTCCCAGCTAGTAAGTGCCTGAGGCAGGATCTGATCTCAAGTCTATGACTTCTTAACTCCATGTCTAGTGGGTATTGAGGGGAGGTCTGCCATAGTGAAGAGCCTTGAATTCATGTCATCTGTGGATGAGCTAATGGTTTGGCCTGCAGAGGAAAAGACTTGGAGTGACAAGGGGCAGAATGGGTTGCAGTAGCTGCCTGGAAGAATTTGAAGGGTTGTCTTGCTGAAGAGGGACTGATCTTGTTCTTTCTGGCCTCAGAAAGCCCTATCCAGGGGCAAAGAGAGGAAGTTTTAGGTCAATTTAGACTTGCCATTCAGAAGAGCTAGTGTTCTAGAATGGAATGGGCTGCCTGGGGAGGTGGTGAACTCCCCATCCTTGGGCTGCCTGGGTGAGCTCCCTGTCCTTGGGCTGCCTGGGAGATGGTGAACTCCTTGTCCTTGGAGGGCTTCAAACAGAATCTGGAGGGCCACCCACTTATTCACTATGACAGTTTCAAATTCTCCAATTCTGTGAAGGCTGTTTTGTTCTAATAAGTGTTTTTAAAAATAATCAACAATTGGCCCAGTGGACTTTGTGTTCTTTATGCCCTTTCACTCAGTTGTGTGGCCTTGAGAATGCTACTGGCTCTAGAAATGTGTTTTAAAAAGCCTGACTTCCCCTCCCCTATTTCCCTCAAAGATCTCCCCATTCCACACATGGAGCTCCTTCCAGATCTTCTGCCATTTCAGGAGGGCACCCAGGGAATTGACCTCTTCATTCCTCACCTGGCTCCTCTGCTGGACTACATGATCTCCAACAATTCAGCATCTTGCAACATGAAGGCAACATTGTCCTCTGGATCTTGGGACCTCCTGGCATCACTCCTTCCCTCTGATGTGGGTCTTCATCTTGCCCTAGAGCAGTGGTTCTCAACCTTCCTAATGCCATGACCCTTTAATACTCATATGTGGGTGGATCTGCCTGGAGACAGAGGAGGGTGTCTCAGTTCCTAAGACCTATTTCTGATGGTCTTAGGTGACCCCTGTGACCCCTGTGAAAGGGTCGTACAACCCCCAAAGGGGTCATGACCCACAGGTTGAGAACTGCTGCCCTAAAGCCTGCCCTTCTCCCTCTTTTCACCTTCTTTTGAGGTGTCACCTTACCCTGTAAAATCATGAGCTGCTTAGGAGCAGAGACTGTCTTAGGCCTTTCTTTTTAATCCCCAGGGCTTAGCACAGTGCCGGGAACTTAGCAGGCACTGAATAAATGTTTCCTGATTCTGACACTCTGACAAGATCATTACCATGAAGATTTCATAGAGACGAGCGAGGAGGCGCTTGGTGTGGGCTTTGCTGATGTTGCTTTGGTGGACTTTTGGGGAATTAGTAACAGCCTCTGATTTTATAAATCTGTTATTTTGATATCTTCTCCTCTTTGAGGTATCTTGACAATCAGTACTCGAGAGCTTCTCAACTTAAGTCAACTCTAGCAAGGATCTCTGTGTATTCTCACGGATCTTGTGGTACTTCCCATTTTTGTCTTTTCAAGGTCCATTTTTACTTTAATTATATGGCACCTAAGGGCCTGAAATGTTAGAGTTCAAATGTGGTAGTAGAATTGTCAGTAATAGGTTAGGGATTTATGGGAAGGTAGAGAAATTGACTCCATTTTCTCTCTGTTGTCCTTTAACTTTCATCTAAACACACTCCTGGAACCATAAATTCTGAATAAAATGGCAGTCTACAGACTGGGAGAAGAATCCCTTCCTCATAAGAGCTTGGAGCCATAGAGGTGATGGAATTTACCTTCCTCTGACCAACTTTGTCAACAAAACTGTCGGAGCACCTACTTCTACAACCTGCTGGGTGCGGGACATCACTAAAAAGCCCAGTAGGTGATAAAATCCAGTGATCATTGTTTAAAATGGGAATACCCATGAAAAACAAAGCAGAGAAAATAGCAAATGACCATTCCAGGATATTGACGACAGCTACAGGAAACTGATGAGTTATCAAGAACATGATTGATATTTGGCGACTAGTTAAGTTTGGGATTTAATTTAATCATTAGATCCCATTAGAAAAAAAAAATAGGTAGAATAACAGAGGAGGGCCAAGGCTTCTTGGTCTTAACCAAGTGGTCAAGAAGTAACCTTAGATTTTGATAGGACCTTAGTTACCATCTAGTACAACCATCTTTTTCATAGGCTATCCCGCAGCAATCGTGGATATTGGGGGGGCCTCCCTGTCTAAGTCATTGCTACCAGAATTCTTGCCAGAGTCCTCCTTAATGGGCTGATCCTTCACCTGGAAGATGGTCATCTGCCTGAGAGCCACTGTGGCTTCAGAAAGGGCTGAGGAATGGTTGATATGGTGTTTGCTTCCCGGACAACTCCAGGAGAAATGCCAGGAGCAGAACAGAGTTCTGTCTACAATGTTACTCAGTGAAACCAAAGCTTTTGATTATTTCAGTCAAGCAGGCTTGTAGATGATCATGGCAAGATTTGGTTGCCCAGAGAAGTTCATCGGAATTGGATACCAGTGCCAAGATGACATGCTTTCACAGGTTCTGGCTAATGGACAATGCTCTTGTGCTTTCCCACTCACCACTGCAGTGAAGCAGTTGTGTTCTTTCTCCCATGCTTTTTATCATGAAGTTTTTGGGGGTGTTATCAGAAGCCTTCAACAAGGATGAAAATGGCATTAAGGTCAGCTACCGCACGGAGGATAATTATATAACTTGAGAAGGCTACAAGCCAAGACCAAAGTAGAATCTCGGAGAGTCGGTGCGTGTTTTTTTTGTTTGTTTGTTTGTAGATGGTTGTGAATTCAATGCAGTCTCTGAGGCTGATATATCACAGAGTATGGGTCAATTCTCTGCTGCTTGCACTAATTTTAGCTTGATAATTAACAATAATAAAACAGAGATTCTCTATCAGCCAGCATTGTACCATCTGTATATGCAGCCATTGATTACAGCAAATGGAAAAATTTTGAATTTTGTGGATAAATTCACTTCTTTGGCAGTGTACTTTACAGGGATGTACACATTGATAGTGAGGTTGACACAGGCATTGCCAGAGCTAGCTTAGTGTTTATGAGGCTCCAAAAGAAAGTGTAGGACAGAAGAGGTATTAGACTGACTACCAAACTGAAGGTCCACAGAGCCGTGGTGCTGACCTCATTGTTGTATGCCTGTGAAACCTAGGAAGTCTACCAGCACCAGGCCAGGAAACTGAATTGCTTCCATTTGTATTGTTTTAGTAAGATTCTGAACATTTCCTGACAAGATAAGGTACCAGACACTGAGATCCTTTTTTGAGCTGAACAACCAAACATTCAAACTCTACTGCAGAGAGGGCAATTCTTCTGAGCTGGTCACCTTGTTCAAATGCCAAATATATGTTTGCCTAAAAGATGATTTGACAGAACTCACACAAGACAAGCACTCACACTGAAGTCAGAAGTGATGCAAAGACACTCTCAAGGTCTCTCTGAAGAACTTTAGAATTGATTGTGAGACATGGGACATAGCTCAGGGAGTGCCTAGCATGGCTAATGGACAATTCATGGCTAGTGCCCACATCAGAGAAGGTGTTGTGCTCTGTGAACAAAACAGAGCTGCAGTAGCTCAAAAGAAACATGAGATGTGTAAATTTGGAGTCATTTCCAATTCAAATATTCATGCAATCTATTGGTGCCCAACCCGTGGTAGAATCTTCTGAGCTTGTATTGATTTGATCAGCCACAGCTGGACACATTGGACCTTGAACCCAACATAGTGATATCATTTTGGCCCTCTTCAAGCACAAAGGCCCAAATTAACCTGCCTTTTTTTCTCTCCATATTCCCTCACTTGGGATCTTATTAGCTCCCCCAGGATCAGTGATCATTTTTCTTCAGATGAGTCCCTAGTCTACTTTTCCAACCCCATCTTCTCTTCTGAATCCAGTCCTACACCAGTCACTTCCTGTTGAACATTTCCAACTAAATGTTCCAATGGAATTTCAAACTCAGCAGATAAAAAAAACCCTAATGTTTCCTCCCAAACCCTTATCTCTCCCCAACTTCTCCATGCTTATAGGGACAATACCATCTTCCCAGTCACACTGCCTTAAAACATTGGTCATCCTTGACTCCTCACTTATTCTTCATATCATTTCTTACTCTACACCATTGCTCATGTGTTAGGTCTCTGATACCTCACGTGGGGAGGAGACTCCTGAAGAGAGTCGTTGATACTCCACGTGAGAGGGTTGAACCGGTCCTCAGCTAACAGGAGTACAAGTGATCACCTGGAGGCAGCTGCACCTGCTTACAATAAGAGGATAATCTCTCCACCTTCGGGGTGAGACACATTGGCTCGCTGTGGCGAGGACATGGCCAGGGGAGGGGCACTAAGGGGCCCTGGAGAAAGGACTTAAATACAGGCTACTTGGAGGCAGGGCCAGTCGAGTCCAGCCAGGCCAGTCCAGTCCAGCCACACTAAGATAGAGGATGAACTCTCAATAAAAGCTAGAAGCAAGTCCTGTGTCCTGAGTTTCTCTGTGCAGCTGTCTCTCCTGGAGTGGACCGGGAGCCGGGGACGCCCGAGGCCTGTTGAGGTGGGTATAGGTAAGCCCTATACATCCTGACCCAAAAAGATAACCCTCACCTGAATAAAAAACCAGTAACAGCCTTCCACAGGTTTAGAGCAACTAAAGTGCCAGTGTCCCTTTGGTCTGAGCTGCTGTTTCTGAGATCAGAGCCACAAAGCTACTGTTTCCTTCCCTGAACTTATTTCTTGTACAGTATACAGCTGGGGTTGAATGCTTGTGACCATTCCAGGTCCACAGCCACATATGCTTCAGGTCTGATCCCCTCCCAAGTGTCCTCAGAACTTTGCATGTCTTTCTCTTCAAGTTGCACTGGGCTAGAAAAATGACTCACTACGACTTCTTCTTGGCTTTACCCTTCAACATTCAATCTGGCACGTTCTCCAGATCTTTGTTGGGAAGGTATTGGGGGAGAACTGCACTCTACAGCTTCCTCTCACCCTGACATCTTGACCACCTCAGGCCTGGTCTTTTCTTTGAACTCTGAAGGGAGGGGCTTGGGCCTTCACACTAGCTGAAGGGGAACTGTGCAGAAACGTCCCAAGGTGTCTGAAGGCTGGACCATAAACCATGTGGTAGCTAACTCTCTGCCCAAAGCTGCCAAGCATCTCTGAGGTTCTCCAGAAGAGCAGGTAGGAAAAGAGAAACAACTCTGGAAGGCAAGGCTGGTAGATGCGTTACCTGTCCAAATTGGCAGGTGCCAGTGAATGGGAATATAGACATATCCTGACAAATGCACACATCTACTGAGAAAGGACACTATGTTTATTGGACTCAGAGACCCAAAGGCTGGGAGGGGGCTTGGAGGTGCAGTCCAGGGCCCCTCATCACATGCCTGTAGCTGTCCCTGAGCCTCATCAGCCTCAGTGGTCTCCCCTCCCCCAGGCTGGTGGGCAGCCATAGCAGGCAGGGATAAGTTTTCAAGGCCAGAGGTGGGGCAGCTTCAGTGGAGCTTCACCTGCTCAGCACTAGCCTTGGCCATCACCTCTTTCACATCCTTTCCCTCCTCAGACTTGGGGACTTCAAAGCTTGGCTGGGTGGTCAAAGAGATGTGCGATGAGATGATGCCTAAAGCTGAGAGGTGGCGGCAGATGTTAGGCTCCAGGCTGCAGGCCCAGCCCAGCCAAAGCCCTTTCTCCAGCCTCTACAGCCCAGCTCATCCTCAGGGATGTTGATTTTGTTGGAGGCCAGAATGTCAGCTTGGACACTGTCTATCTTTATGCACAAGTCCTCTGCATTGCTCTAGGAAATGGGGGTGTTACAGTGAGGTGGCTTTAGGAATGGCAAAGGGGGCACTGTGGGGATGGGGCCTGACGCTAAACCTGATCTTCAGGGAATTTCCCCAGGACTAGGTTTGGGTTAGGCCAAGGCAGGAGCCACAGAGAGGCCCAGCTGAGAACTAGACAGCGGGTTCCTGTAGCACTGAGTACATCGGCCCAAGGAGAGAGAGATGCCTAGACCCCAGCACAGCCTGACCTCCTGAGGAGGGCACAGAGGTGGGGGTGGAAGCAAAGAGTCAGCTGGAGGCCTACCAGAGGTTTGTGGGGGGTGACAACTAGGCTCCTGAGGTAGGAAAGGGACCAGCTGAGGCTAAGCCTAGGCCTGGGGGGGCAGAATGGGGGGGGAGTTTGGGGTGGGGGAGAGAAGCAGGAAGATCACCATGAAAAGCTCAAACACAGTATCCCCTAAGGCCATGTGCACATGCTCCTCCACTACAGGAAATGTCTGGACAAAGTACTGCAGAGAAAGAGAAGAGAATAAAGGCAGGAGGTGCTGGACATTGTCTCAGACCCCCCCTTCCCCAACCCCTACCCTGAGCTCCCCCTCTCCAGGTACCTTTCCCTACCCCCACTCCAAGGGCTCCCCTCCCCAGGCCCCTCTGCCACAGTCCAGCCTTGTCCCTCCCCCACCTCCAAGGTGAGGCTGGCCAGGTGCTGCCCATTGCTGTGGTCCTGGTTGCCCATGGCATACAACAGGTGACTGACTATGTGCAGGGAAAACAGCTCCTCTGCCACAGCCATGGAACTTCAATATATGATCCTGTGGGAAGTGGCCCTGGTGAGCAGAGCAGAAATCCCCTGGGCCAGGTCTGAGAGAGAGAGAGAGAGAGAGAGAGAGAGAGCCCGGCCAAGCTAGGCTGGCTCAGCCAGGGTCCCCAGGCAGTGTGTAGTGGGCCTTTTGTGGCCCGGGGGCTCCTAAATCAGGGCTGCAGCAACTAGCCTAAGGGTTAATGAATCACTGAGCATACATATTAAGCACCTACTATGTCCCAAGCAGGGTACCAAGAAATGGGATACAAAGAAATGAAAAGGCTAGTCCCTGCCCTCAAGGACCTCCCAGTCTAAAGGGGAAGATAACTTACCTGATGCACTTGGCGGCTGCAGCTTGCTGAACAAACACAGGGAGGTGGCCAGAGACCTGGAATACTATTGGGTCTTCAGAAGGAAGGAAGGAATAGACCCTGGGTGAGTGGACAAATCCTGCAGGGGCTGCCTAGGAGGCCTGGATCACCTTCTAGGATCTTGGACTGAAGCTTGCTGGTGTCTTTGGCAGACGGTTTCAGAAGCCCAACCAGGCCTTTAAGCAGGGCAGTCCGGACATCAGTTTTGATGAGGTCTTTAATCAGCTCGATGGCTGCATGGGGAGGAGGCGCAGAAAAGGAAGTATCTCAAAGCTCTGATCCCAAAGGTAAAACCTTCCATCTAGCTCCTGGGCATGGAAGAGGTCCACCACTCACCAGGCTGCCCCAAACCCAGAGAACTTCCCTGAACTGGCCCAGCTTCTTGGCTCCTCTTCTCCCCGGGCTCCCAAGTGCAGCCCAAGAGAAAAAAGGGGGCCTCTGGGCCCATCCTTCCCTTTGGATTTTTGTCTACAATTAATCTAATTCTTCTGGAAGGTATCTGGAAATGCTGGTGCACTACAAATTCTTTATAAGCCAGCAGGGCCATGAAGCGCCAACAACTCTAGGGCCATCTTGAGCTTCATCAGTAAGGAATGGGTTAGGCAGCTGGCCTCTGTCCTGGTCACCCCTTATCTGGAGCACTGGGGTCAGTTCTTATTTCCAAGATATCAAAAGGACTTTGTTCAGATGGAAGGTGGCAGCCAGAACAGTGAAGGGCCCAGAGGATTAGCTGAAGAAATCAGGCATGTTTAACTGAGAGAAGAGAAGGCAAGGGGACACAAGTGATGGCTATCTTCATTAAATAAATAAGTCAGTCAACAAGCATTTGTTAAGTACTTATAATCAATAAGTGCTGAGAATATAAATATAAGACAAAAAAGTCCCTGTCCTCAAGGAGATTACCTTCTAATTCAGAAGACAACACATAAAATTTGGAAGCTGAAAAGGGGGCGGCTGGGGGAATGAGGTACCCAACTGAAAGCAGAGTGGATCACTCCAGATGACAGCCTATTAGAAAGGTGAGAGATGGACAACCTAGGTGTCCTCCTTAAATGGAGCTTCAGGGATCAGAGGGCGGGGGCACCTCAAGCAGACCTGTCACCTGGAGGAGAGAGAACGGTTTGTGCTGCCTGCCTGGCTGAGGGGAAGAGTTTCACATCTCAGGATTCTGAACCAGCAGTTCCCAGAGGGGAGGACGAACTGTCCCAGAATGGAACAGGCTGCCTCCGGAGGGGAGGAGCTCCGTTTCCTTGGAGTTCTTCAAGCAGAGCATGAATGGCCTCTTCTTATCATGGGGATTCTCTTGTGTATGGATCAGACCAGAGGTCCCTCCCAGCTCTGACCTTCTGTTAGTCTCTGATCCTGTGTCACCCCCAAGCGGGGGCTCAGGTCTGGATACTCTCTTGCCTGTATTCTGAGTCGTTAGGCACCAAAGTGAGAAAAAAGTACAGAGTGGAGCAGTCTTAGGGCTGCTGGAGGATGCATGGTTGTCCTACATCCATTTGAGAGGCTTTATTTTTCTTATCAAAGACATTTATTAAGGTGACATGATAAATCCAATATCTGTAAAACATCCCTCCCCACATAAAATACACTCAAGAAGAAAACAAGCATTCAATTTGCTCCTCACAACAACCCTGGGAGGTAGGTACTAGTATTGTCCCCATTTTATGATGGAGAAAACCTAGGCAGACAGAGGTTAAGTGACTTGCCCAGAGTCACACAGTTAGTAAGTGTCTAAGACCAGATTTGAATTCCCGTCTTCCTGGCTCTACGCTCAGCACTCTATCTACTCCACCACCTGACTGCCCACTCAGAATCCAAAGGAAAAGTGGACTCAAACTTGGAGTTCAACAGCAGTGAGGTATATGTGTAGCAAAGGCATCTTCTTGAAGCCTAAAGGCCTGTATGCCCTTTCTGTCTTTCTATGGTATTCAAATAGCTCCCTTTGGACCTAGTCCTCAGTTGAGTTCTGCTTCTCTCCATGACCTAGTTCTATTCTCTGCTGCCAGGGCTCATGCTCCTTGAAGCTGCTTCCTTTCCCAGGTGACTCTCTTTGGGTCTCTTTCTATTTAGAGTTGTGTCTCTGTTCCCTGCTAGATGTAGTATCTCTGACTGGTCTCCCAGGTCACCTTTTTTATTAGTTTATTTATTTTTAGTTTTCAACATTCACTTCCATAAGTTTTAAATTTTCTCCCCTGCCTCCCCAACATGGCATGCAATTTGATATAGGCTCTACATATAGATTCCTATTAAACATATATTCGCACTAGTCATGTTGTATAGAAGAATTATAACAAATGGAAGAAACTATGAGAAAGAAAAACAAAACAAAACAAAACAAAAAAGAAAAGTCTACTCTGCATCCCGACTCCACGGTTTGGTTCTTTCTCTGGATGTAGATGGCATTTTCTGTCACATGTCCTCTGGGATTGTTTTAGGTCCTTGCATTGTTGAGAAGGGTTAAATCTATCAAAATCAGTCATCTAACATTGTGGCTATTGCTGTGTACAGTGCTCTCCCTGCCCCGCCCCAGTCACTTTCAAAGTTACAAGGCTTATGGGGGGGGAGTGTGAAAAAATAAGAGAAAATCCTTGCTCCCCCTTCCTCAGAGATGTCCACAAGCAGCTCCAAGCTTGTCATGTTTTTGACCTTCCAACTCTGAAAATCACTGGACTATTAAAGCTCTTTAAGGGCCTTTTCCCCTTTTTGACTCAGAGAGGTCTGAAGTTCATGAAGGCATGGTGAAGCATTCTAAGACCTCATTAGCATTCTCTTACAACATTCTTTGCTTTCAGTGACTCCGTTAGTGAAAGTATCTCTTCCTAAGCCTGGAAATATTAAGACCACAAAAAGCCTGGCAAAGGGAGGTGAAGGTCCTGGGCAGTTAATTATTTGGATGATTCCTAAAGAGAAGCAATTCTTGAGCAGAAAGGGTAGTTTGATAGCTATCCTATCCTGTCTACCACCACCAATTGCTGAACATTCCATTCATTACTGGGTTCAGTCTTTCTGAAGAGATGCCAGGAGAACACAAGGAAGAGGTGTTGGGCTATGTGGGCAGTTCCAGCCCAAAATTGGGTGGAGAGTTTCCTGGGGTCAGTTATGGCAGTACCAGGCAAGCCATTGGCCAGGCATGGGGTGCCACAGTGAGCTGCTGTTGGGGCATAGGGAGTCCACATTCCTTCTCCCTCTGATGTTAGTGCCTCTCTCCCTGAATTGATCTCCTGTTTATTCTGAATATTTTTGTATTTGTAACTAGTCAACTCCATGTCTCTTTGTTAGACTGTGAGCTACTTGAGGGCAGGGATTGTTTAGAGGGCAGCTAAGTGGCACAATGGATAGAATCTAGGAGTTATAATCAGGAAGACCTGAGTTCAACCTGAGTTGTTTGGGGGAATTTATCCATTACCTTAAAATACTTCCCCAACTATGCCAACTATGGGCAAGTCACTTAACCTCTGTTTGCCTCAGGTCCCTCATCAATGAAACAGGGATAACAGGGCCTCCCACCTAGCTGGGTGCAAGGATAAAATGAGGTAGTATTTGATAAATGAGGCAGAGTGCTTTGCAAACCTGAAAGTGTTATAGAAATGCTAATGATCTTTGCTTTTCTTAGCCCAGTGCCTGGCACACAGTAGATGGAGCGCCAGGTCTGGAGTCAGGAAGTTGCCTCTTCCTGAGTTCAAATCTGACTTCAGATACTTCCTAGCCCTGTGACCTTGGGCAAGTCACTTAATCCTGTTTGCCTCAGTTCTCTCTTCTGTAAAATAAACTGGAGGAGAAAATGGGAAACCATTTATTTGCCAGAAAACCTCCAATACGGTCATGAAGAGTCAGACATGACAGCAATCCATACTTGTTGCCTTTGAATCAGAGAACACATGGTCTATCTGCTGGTTCTCAGCAAGGTTTCCCTCCTTGTGGCCCAGTATGGGGCAAGGTGGAGGGAGCTCTTACATCTTACTTGACACTTGACCAGGAGCCCTAGAGTCAACTGCATCTGAGCTGATGGCTCTGGATCACTTTATCACTTTCACGTTCACTGTTGTGAATACCTTTAATTGAGAAACTGACAAGTGGGAAAGCAATGGAAGGGAAGGGACATTGGGATCCTAGTACAGAAATTAAGAGCATTTTGAGTTGTTTGGGGGAATTTATCCTTTACCTTCGACTTTGAACACAGTGTCCAGGGGTGGGGGAAGACTAGGCACTTTCTGTGAAACACACAGCAGGTGGTGGGTGAGCCAGTAGCTGTAGATTAGGTTCCTTCCCATGGAATACATACCCCATACATTCAATGAGGCAGTTTGAGCTTTGAGTGACGCCTCGTGGCTTACACAGATATAGCATCCTAAGATAATTAGGAATTTGGAAAGTTGGAAGGGGCTTCAGCTGCAGAAAGGTGATCAAAGAAGAGCTAGGACCACTGCTGGGGGGGTTGGGGAGTGGAACTTGGCATGGTGCTAATGATAACAGAGAGAAGTCAAGGCTGCTCAGCTCTAATTTTCCTTTTATTTTCCTCCCCAAGAAGAATAACCTTCGGCGTAGAAATGATCTGGGCCTGGAGTCAGATAGAGCTGAGTTTAAATCCAGCCTCAGATACCTCCTAGCTATGTGACCCTGGACAAATCACTGAGTGTCTGCCTCAGTTTCCTTAACTGTCAAGTAGGGATGATAATAACACTTACCTCTCAGGGCTATCTCTTCCTTCCTTCCTTCCTTCCTTCCTTCCTTCCTTCCTTCCTTCCTTCCTTCCTTCCTTCCTTCTTCCCTCTTCTACCCAAAACAATTTCTTCTCAGGGGTGTGGCTAGAAGCTTTTACCACTCAAGTGCCAGCTGCACTGTATTCCCAAATAACTGATTCATTTTCGATAAGCCCCACATATAAGACCCACCAGTCTCTCCAACCAATCAAAATCCATTTCCTGTGTGGCATCATTTCACTTCATTCAATGGCTTGTAAGTATTTTTAAACTGATCATGGACCTTTGACATTTAATCTAATGACGGCAATTGTTGATTGCTTCAATAGAAACCCTAGGTCTCCTTCACACACATTTCACACCTCCAATGTTTGCTCTCTGTCCACAGAGGAATTGGAACATAAGATCTTGTTTAATTGGGGTGGGGTCTCTGACTGCCTCAATAAACTTCTTTACCCTTATACCTTATACCCATAACTAAGACTGTCTTTATTTTCTTATTAGTGTGTCTAGATTGGGAGCTGAGGAAAATATAATCAACTTCCTCCACCAAGATTTTAGGAAAACATGCTATTTCTATGGAAAGTGTGTGAGCTGTGAATTCATACCATTCTGATGGGATTCAGAAGTGTCTGAATAGTTGAACTTTTATGGTTCTATGGCAGTTTGGCAGGAAGTTTCTAGTGGAAGGCCCCAGGGATCTGTACTTGGCCCTAGTTTATTTAACATCTGTATCAATGATTTAGACAAGGCCTAGATGGCATGTTCATCAAATGTTCAGATGACTCCAAGCTAAGAGACATAGTTAACAGACTATTTATTTAATCAAAATAAATCACTGAATATTTATTAAATACTTTTATACCAAGAACAACATTATGTACTGAGGGTACAAAGACGAAATGGAAAAAATCCCTGCTTTGGAGTTTACAGTGTAATGAGATTGGGAAATCACATTTAAGTATAAAAAATAGACACAAGATCAATTTGGAGGGAAAGCACTAGTGGGTGGGGACAGAGAGGAGAAAGAGGATATGGATATTGGCACTTGAGTAGAGCCTTAGAGGCCTTAGAGGAAGCTAAGGAATCTAAGAGGTTAGAAGGAAGGAGGGAATACA
Source organism: Pseudocheirus occidentalis (assembly GCA_028646575.1). Taxonomy (NCBI): domain Eukaryota; kingdom Metazoa; phylum Chordata; class Mammalia; order Diprotodontia; family Pseudocheiridae; genus Pseudocheirus; species Pseudocheirus occidentalis. Next base: position 17,573 of record JAQQSW010000600.1, read on the forward strand.
TTCCAAGCAAGAAGCACTGCCTGTGCATAGGCATGGAGATGGGAGATGGAATTATATGAGAAGCTGTGAGGTCAATTTGGCTAGAAACATGCTGCACATGAAAGGGAATTGTATTTAGTCCTGAAAGGTCAGGTTGTGAAGGACTGGAACACCAAACAGAGGCGTTTATCTTTGATCCTATGGGAACCACTGGAGTTTACTAAGTAGAGGAGAAACTCTTTAGTCATTCAACTGTGTCCAGCTCTTCCTGATCCTATGGACCACAGTGCACCAAGTCCTTTTATCCTATCCTTTATTATCTCTCAAAGTCTGTTCAAGTTTATGTTTGCTGTTTCCATGATACTATATATCCCTCTCATCTTCTCCTGTCCCCTTCTTCTTTATCTTTCCCAACATCACGGTCTTTTCCAGAGAGTCCTGTCTTCTCATTATGTGGACAAAGTATTTAAGCCTTCAGTATTTGACTTTCCAGTCAATAACCTCTATTAATTTCTTTAAGTACTGACCATTTTGATCTTTTGCTGTCCAAGGTACTCTACAAAGCCTTCTCCTGTGGCACAATTTGAAAGCATCAATTCTGGGTGTTCTGCTTTCCTTCTAATTCAGCTCTCACAGTCACCTATGCTTTAAGGAAAATCACTGGCATGGGGTGGTGGTGAATTAGAGAGGGGTACCAAATAGGAGACCATTGCAAGAAATCATCTAGATGAGAGGTAATGGAGGCCTGAACTAGAATGGGGACCACGTGAGTGGAGAGAAGGGGATGTATACCAGAAACGTGGTGGAGATAGAAACAATGAGATTTGACCCCTAATGGGATATGTGGGGTGAACAAGAGTGAGAAGTGTTCCATTTCCACAATCAGGAACTCCGAAATTCCTTTAGCCAATTGTAACCTCCTAGCATTGCATATTTTACCACACCTCACTCCTCCTGAAAATATTCTTTGTCACGACCACCACTTCCTGTCCCTCCACCTTTTATCCTTTCTCTGCCATTGCTCTTGCTTTGGCTTCACATTTCTTCTTCCCCAAGCTTGACCCCTTAATGAAACTCCACACTATCCTTTTCTCTTGAATTGCTTGCCTCCTTCTCCTGTTCCCTCTCATACCAAATCCCAACACTGGTTTACTCCCTACATTCACTTCTTCTTCTTCAACTTGTATGCTATTGAACCAAACCGGAGGAAATCACCCAACCATGCTAACTGGGTTGTCTACAAATGTATGCTATCTAATCTCATCTGGGCCCACCAAACAAAACAATCCTTTAATTCTTCCTAATGGACTTTTTATCCCACTCACAATAGCTGTTTCTCACCTTCACTTCTCTCACCAAGAACCTGATCCCATACAGTTTCAGCTAAGCACTTAGCTTCATACTTTATCCAAAAATGAAAGTCATCTACTATGGTCTCCCTCTACTCACTTCATTTTGCAATGCTCTTAACATCATCCACCTCTATTCCTTTTTTTATTCTAGTCTTTAATTTTATCATCCCATCCAGGCCTATTTCCCAACTTAGAAGCAGCTAGCAGCCCAGTGGCTTTTCATCACCACACAGAAGGCTTACAGAAGGGGCATCTAGGTGGCACAGTGAATAGAGCATCGGACCTGGAGTCACAACGACCTGAGTTCAAATCTGACCTCAGAGACTTCTTAACACAAAACTAGCTGTGTGACCTTGAGCAAGTCACTTAACCCCAATTGCCCTACCTTCCCCCCTCCAAAAAGCAAAAAAAGGAAGAAGGCTGCTAGAAAATAGTCAAAGGAAACCTGAAGTGGAAGGAAGAACCCCTCTATTCACTAGGCAACAAATGTTTATGAAGCGCTTACTCTGTGCCCTGCACTGTGCTAAGCACTGGAGATACAGATTAAAGCAAAAAGAAAGACAGGCCTGCATTCTAAAATGAAAGGAGCTTACATGCTAACAAAGGAAGACAACACATAAAAGTGGGCCTGCACAACATAAGACCTGTGGGCAGCCCTTGAAAAATGTAGAGGAGGTAAAGAAAGTAAAGATGTGATGAGTGTTTCACCCACACCCCACTTAATCCTCCTACCACTAGTCACTATTCTGCCCATCATGTGGGTTGCCACTGCCCACACTCTCCGGTTTCTCATGTGACCCATAGCAACCAACCATTGTCAGTATGTCTCTAGTCTAAAAGGAGTGAAAGTCGTATCTTTTCATTGTGTTTTTGGTTGTTAATAAATGTAAACAGTAAGAAAAACCTGAAAAAAATATATTAAAGCCTATACTGCTTAGTGAAGTAATTTTAAACATTACTGTGATTTTATGATATATACAAATATTAATAAGTATAATTAATTTATATTAATTTTTATTTCCCTTTTAAAATATAGTTTATTTGTAAAATAGTTTAATCATTAATTATGCCTTTACTTGAAAAGTGAGCCACTAAAAACTTATCTGCAACCAGGAGTTTAGCCTATTTTAAATTTGGCCTTCCTACTGCCAAATTTTGCAGGTCTGCATAAGAGGGAGGTGAAAAGGGGCCAGGAGGATAAGGACTCCATTCAAGGGCATCCTAACAAAGCCCCAAGAATCAGAAATATAGCATATTTGCGGGGAGGAGTATCTTAGAGAATAAAGCCTAGCCAGCCTGGAGCCATCCCCAAAATGGAGGCCCCTCAAAGGATCTCACCAATCAAAGCCTGGAAGCAAACTCACCAGTCTCGTGGATTAGAACCATCCAAGGCATGTGTGCCTGCTAAAAGGACTGGGTCTTCAATCGGCCAATCTCCTCCATTACATGATAAAGTGGTGGCTTTTTTTTTCTTACCAAAGCCAACCACTCTACACGTAACCTCAACTCCATTTCTTATCCAGCAGATTGCCCCTACTAGGATCCCATCTTTTTCTTTAATCTTGAATCATTCTCTATTTACTGATTCCTTTCCTACTACCTACAAACATAACAGTCTTCCTCATACCCTTAAAAATCCCACTAGATCCTACCATCCCCACTAGCTACTATATCTCCCTATATCTCTTTTCCTTTTCTCAAACTCCTTGAAAAATCCATCTATATTCAGTGCCTCCATTTTCTCTCCTCTCATTCCTCTCTTTTCCAACATTTTTAAAATTCTGAATTTCATAAACACCAAATAAAATAGGCACTTTTATAAATATAATAGAAGAGAAATGAGGATTATGCATGAATAAGAGCTCCATTATGTACCACTTGTTTCTCTTTTTAAGTAAATAGTAAGTTCAAATTATAGCTGACCTCATATATATTCTGACCTCGTCACTAAAATAACTGCTCTCTCCAAAGTTATTGATGATCTTGTAAATACCAAATCAGGCAACATTTCCTCAATCCCTTCTTGACCTTTCTATGGCCTTTGAAAGTCTATAAGAGGTGTCAAATACATAGCAGCAATGTGCCTTGTACCAGATTAAAATGTAATTGGGGGAAAAATAAATAAGATAGGTTGAAATATGATAGAACATAGATAATGTTAATGATTAGTTTTCTGAGTCAATATGTCATCCGCAGAAATCCTTATGTATGGTTTCTACTTGAGTTTGACACCATTGCTTTATAACTGTTGACCACCCACTCCTAGATACTCTCTCCTTTCTGGGTTTTTGTAACACCTCTTTCCTGGTTCTCTTCCTAACCTTTCAAACAATTTCTTCTCAGTCTCCTTTGCTGAATCATCATTCATGTTGTGCCCACTAATTGTAAATATACTCCAAAGCTAGGTCCTGATCCCTCTTCTCTTTTCTTGTAGTACTGTCTCATTTAGTGACCTCATTAGATCCCATAGGTTCCATTTTCATCTCTGTGCCAATGAGTGCCCATCCTATATAAGTACCCTTATTCTTTCTCCTGAGCTCCATTTCTACATCACCAAATGCCTATTGAACACTTAGAATGAGATGTTGCATAGATACCTCAAATTCAACAAATAGACAACAGGATTCATCTTTTTCTTGAAACCCATTCCTCTATCAACTTCCTCATTTCTGTTGAGGGCACTACCATCCTTCTAGTTACTCAGGTTCACAATCAGTGTTATCTTCAACTCTTCATACTCCTTATTCCCTTTCCTCATGTGTCCAGTCATTTATAAATACCAGTCTAATTTAGACCCTCATTCTTTCTCATCTAGACTCTTGTAATAGCCTCTGATTTGGTCTCCTTGCCTCAAGGCTCTCCCTCTCTTCAATTCATCTTCCATACAGCTGCCAAAATGATATTCCAAAGGCACAAGTCTAGCCATGTCAACACCTTACTCAATAAATTCCAGTGGCTCCCATTACCAGTGAACTCAGCTCAGTGGACTGTGAAGGAGCAGCCAAGTAGGGTAGAAGAGAGCCAGAAGAAGCAATGTCACACCAACTAGGCGAAGAGCTAGTATCATATTGGAGAAGGTGGTCTACTGTGTTCATTGCTTCAGAGGGATCAAAAAGGGTGAGGACTGAGAAAATATCATCTAATCTGATATTTAAGAGATCATCTGTAACTTTGGAAAGGGCAGTTCTATTGGAGTGATAAAGTCAGAAACTAGGTTGCAAATGATTAAGAATGTAGTCAACTGATATATTCTAGGAGTTTAACTAGGAGGAAAGATTTAGCCCAAAAAAAGGTAGAGTCTAGTGAACGTTTTATAAGAATTGGGAGATACAGACATGCTTGGAGGAAGTAGAAAAGGAACCAGTAAATAGTAGGGAGACTTTGAATGTGAGGAAAAGAGTGGATTATTGTGGGAGCAATTTACTAGAAAAAGATGGAAGTGAATGGTACATGTAAGGGGACTGGCCTTGGTGAGAAGGGCTACCTCATTGTGAGAGAATGGAGTAATGGATGAAATATTGATGGGAGATAATATCAAGAGATTATGAGATGAAAAGGGAAGAAGAGGGAGCTCACTCTCTTCTCAGTAAAGTAGGAAGTGAATTTCTCAGCTGAGAGGTAGGGGAATGGGAAAGTATGAGAGGTTTGAAGAAAGAAGAGAAGATTTTGAACAGGCACTGTGGGGAGGAGATAGAGAATCAGGGATCAGTAAAAGGATTGCTTTACTGAAGTGAGGATTCAGTTGAAATTAGTATACACTTGTAGTGTATAGTGTATCTATTGAATGCCAGATGAGTAAGAAGAGAGGAAGTATATGGATGGTGGGAATAACCCAGGGCTGTGATTTGGCATAGGATTAGACACTCTAGGACAAGGGAGTAGGGAATTCAAGAGTACAGGACAAGAGACAGTATAGAATTGAAATGATTCCCTAAGGCAGCAATTCTCAACCTGTGGGTTTTTGTAACCATTTTGTAACAATTTGCAACATTATAAATACATCCTGCACATCAGATATTTACATATGATTCATAACAGTAGCAAAATTACCGTTATGAAGTAGCAACAAAAATAATTTCATGGTTGGGGGTCAGCACAACATGAGGAATTGTATTAAAGGGTCTCGGCATTAGGAAGGTTGAGAACGACTGCTCTAAGGGGATGAGACTAGTAAGGGATTGGGAAAATGAAGCCAGAGCAGGGATGATGACCTGGGAAAGTCATGGATGAAAGGAATAGAAGGATGGAAGGGCATGGAGAAGATAAGGAATAGAGGTTCAGAAGAGAGAAGCACAGGAAGAGAAGGTGTGTTAGGAGAAAAAAGTTTCCAAAATCTTATAACCCTTGTGGGTCATGATGTGATCAAGACTGGTGTGTGACTGCAATGAAGTGGAGGAGTGGATCATGAGCATTGGGTGGGTTGAGAAATTAGGGTGTTTATATATTTAGGGAACATCAATAAAACTCTTGGAATAAATTAGTGTGGAGAAGATTGGGATCCAGGTAAGGAACTCCTTGAGAAAAGAGGGAAGGAGAGCTAGGTGGTGTAGTGAATAGAGTACCAGCCCTGGAGTCAGGAGGACCTGAGTTCAAATATGACCTTAGACGCTTGACACACTCACTAGCCATGTGACCTTGGGCAAGTCATTTAACCTAATTTTCCCACCCTCCCCCCTCCAGAAAGCAAAAAAATAGAGGAAGGATTCCTTTTAAGGAGGTAAAGAGCAACTACTAGCACTGAACTGAGTGATCAAAGGAGGTGAATGGGGAAATGGGAGTTGAAAAGGACATTGATGATCTGGAGAGTATCCAGAGAAGGGCAGTCTGGGAGGGGGGAAGGTCTGGAAGTGGAGGTGTGTACTCTAGAGAAGAAGACTGGGAGTAAAAGGGGAGTCAGGAATTTGAAGGGCTGTCGCGTGGAAGAGGTACTAGACTTGTTCTGTTTAACCCTGAAGGGCAGAACCAGGAACAATATAGGGAGAAGCTGTAACTGAATCTCAGTTACAGCTTGAGTCTCAATATCAGGAAAACTTCCTAACAATTAGAGCTGAGCCAGAATGAAATGGGCTGCCCTGGAAGGTGATGAATTCCCCCTCCTCGGAAGTCTGCAAGCAGAGGTTAGATAATAGAGTTCCAGTCCAAATTCAGTTGTGGGGAACCTATCACCTCAAGGCCACATGTGGCCTTCTAGGTCCTCAAGTGCAGCCCTTTGCCTGAATCTAAACTTCACAGAACAAATGCCCTTAATAGAAAGATTTGTTCTGTAAAACTTGGACTCCATTAAAAGGCCACACCCAAGGACCCAGAGAGCCACATGTGGCCTCAAGGCCACAGATTCCCCACCCCTGCACCTTGCTTGTCAATATCTTTGTGTATCCTGCCTCTGCCATCCATCCTCATGTTTTCTGTCATGTATGTCATAGTACGGAGGCCTTCTGAGGATGGGTTAGACTAGATGGTTCTTGAGGTTCCTTCCATCTCTCAGACTCTGTGCTTCTTTCCCTGATCTCCTGGTAGTCCTAACACACATTTTTCTTGTACTTGTGCCTCTGGGCCTCCTCTTTCCTTTGGAGACTCTCCTCCCTCTCTCCCAGTACCAGAGGTCTTTATAAAGATCAATGGCCCTGTACTGTTCTCCAGTACTATTGGGATTTTCTAGTTGTCTAAGAAAACCCAATTACTCTCCAAATAACCTCCACTTAGGCTTATAATAAGTGTGATTATCTGACACAGTGGTCACTGTCTCAGGGCCAGGGAAAGCACTCCAGGGAAGTAATGCCATCATTAGACAGGTTTACTTCTGGAACAGGAAATGGGGGCTTAGAAGAGAAGATGGTACTATTATATTATGAGCATCAAGAGCCTTGGGTGAATTCTCTTGACCTTGGTGATATGTTCCAGAGAAACAGACACATAGAACTGGTACTCAAGCAAGACACACAAGAAACTGCCTATCAGAGGACCAGAGTTTGAATCCTGGCACTGTCACTTACTATCTACCAGCCATTTACCCTCCTTGGGTCTCAGTTTCCTCCTGTCAAGTGAAAGTATTGAGGTATGTCTTCTCAGGTCCTTCCAGCTCTAAAACTCTGATCTGATGTGTGCCCTTGAGCAGGTCACTTCATTTCTGTGGGCCTCAGTTTTCTCCTCTGTAAAATGAGAGGTGTTTAATTCAGTTGCCTCCTAGTTACCTGCCAGTTATTAGTCCAAAACTTAGTCTAGTTTTGGAAACTTTCATCTCCTAACATACCTTCTTTACCTGCACTTCACTCTTCTGAACCTCTATTCCTTATCTTCTCCATGACCTCACATCTTCCCATCCCTTCCATCCATGACTTTGCCAGGTCATCATCCCAGCGCTGGCTTCATTTTCCAATCCCATCCTAACTTTGAACCCTCAGAGAATCATTTCAATTCCATACTCTCTGTTGTCCTATACTCTTGAATTCTCTACTCCCTTGTCCTAGAGTGTCTCATCCTATGCCAAATCACAACCATGGGTTATTCCCACCATCCATATACTTCCTCTCTTCTTGCTCATCTGGTATCTGGTACCACAGACTTAGTCCTGTGATCCAGAGAGTTGGGCAGGCAAGGTGAATTGGGTCTTCCAGGGGTTTAGATCATCTTCTTTCTTGTAGGCTGGGAGGAGCATATGAAGCAGTAACCTTTAATTTTCACATCTGAAGTTAGGGATGTTGAACCTGAGGCATCAAACTCAGGTTTCCTTGGTGATATGAATAATTCTCAACAGGTCAAAGAGAGCTATGGAAGGTATGGTATTTGAACAATAATATGATCAGATCTCCCGAGAGTATACCAAGGGGCTTTATTTCTTTTGTTAGGGGATTCATGAATTCATTGCTGTAGCGAATTTCCAGTGAGGACACTCCCTCTACCAAAGCAAACCAGTAGCAGCTACCTAGAGATTTGGAGAAGGTGCTTCAGGACGACACTTGGCACATAGTAAGTATTTTAATTGTTTGTTGATTGGTTGACTTATTCCTCCCAACACCTGTTCTAAATGCTTTAAAAAAAATTATCGACAAACATTTATTTATCTTCAACCATTTATTTTTTCTATTTAAAAATATTTTATTTGTTTCAGTCAGCAAAAATTCACCTTCTTAACCTCCCACCCCAACCCTGAGCCAATTGAAAATAAAAGAAAAACAAAACTCCTATTAGAAACATAGTCTACTATTAATTGAGCCATCATTGTACAGTAGAAAGTATGTTGCTCTTGGAGTCAGAGAACCTGTTTCAAATCACAGCTTCACCACTTATTTCCCATGTGACCTTCGGCAGGTCATCCAACGCCTTTATCCTTTGTTTTCCTCTTCTGTAGAATGAGGGGGTTGGACTATTTGATGTTGGAGGCCCCTTCCCACTCTACAGCTATCATCCTGTTTGGGTAAGTCACTTCACATACATACATACACAAGCTTGAAATTTTCTTGTCTATAAAATGGGAGGACAAGGCTGGGTGATTTCTAAGGTTCCCATCCAGAACTAAATCTATGAATTTAAATTCTAATTTTTATTTACATCTTTTGTTTTTATATCACCTTCATTTCCTCTTTAAAATCTATATTTAGCTACATTTTTATTCTGAATTTAAGACCAGAAATGAGAATTTTTATCAAAAATGGATTGTACATGAAAATGTGAATCTTTATTCCATTCTACTTGCTTTTTTAAAAATAAAAATACCGCAATTCTACATGTTAATCTCAAAACTGTCCAATTTATCAATACTTCCTTCTGAATTTCCTTCTCTTCTATGGGGAGAATTGAGGAACTTCTAAAAATATTTCAATAGCCCTTTTCTTTTTTCTTTTCTTCTTTATTTATAGCATCACCATTGATACACAACCTCACGCTCCACACCCAAATTAAAAACAAAACAAATAAGCACAGCCAAGTAAAAGAAATGAATATGGTAGCAATATCCAAACATGCATTTTGAGTCCATTGTTTCTCAAGAGGTGGGTGACATGCTTCATAACACAGGTCCTTTGGAGATGTGATTGGTCATTGCTTGTATCAAGAGTTCTCACATCTTTCAAACTTGTTTTTCTTTAAGAATTCATGCTACTATATAAATTGTTATCCTGGTTTTGATCACTTCACTCTGCATCAGTTCATATAAGTCTTCCCAAGATTCTTTTTTTGTCATTTCTTATGGCACATTAGTATAAAATTAACTCACAAACCACATTTTGTTCAGCTATTCCCTAACTGATGAGCACCCTCTGAGTTCTCTTCTCTTTTCCCGCCCCCCTCTCTTTTATTCCTTCTTTAAGATCAAGGAATTTGTTTTGTTTGTGGTCATTCCTTTTCCATTATTGTCCTCCATCTTAATGCTCTACCTCTTCCTATCCCTGCCTATTTCCCTGTTGAATTTTATTTATTTCTACAACAGAGTCTCTCTGTGTGTTTAACCTTCTTTTCTCCAGTTCAAACAAGAGTGAAATTCATCTAAGTGCTCATTTCATACCCCTCTTCATCCATGTTTGTATGTTCTTCTCATGAATTCCAATGATTTAAAAAAAATAATAAATCCCATCCTTTCTCTTCCTCCTTTCTCCTATAGTGTCTTCTTTTTACTCTGCGTTCCTCTCAAAACACTCTGAACAGAACCATTTTATCCCTCAGTTCTCTATTTTCTTATTTAATTCCCTCAATATTGAATGGAAACTTTGTTCTTTTCTCGTTAGAAAATGAGCACTACCTCATCATATAGCTCCTTCCAATTGCTGAAATATTTTTATTTTTCTAAGTTTCTCGACTCATGTTTCATTTCAAAATTCTTCTGGTTTTTTCATCAGGATGCTTCTAAGCACTCTATTACTTTAAAATTCATTTCCCCCCTGTAGGATTATGCACAGCTTTTCAGGGCAAGTTATTTTTGGTTGTAAGCTTAGCTTATTTGCCTTATGGGATGTTGAGTACAAGATCTCAATTTTAGTAAAAACTGCCAGGTCTTTTACGATCTTGATTGTGATTCCTTGGCACTAGAACTGTCCCTGTCTAGGCAGCAACATTTTATTCCATTTTGCCCCATTATAACATTTTAAAATTTTGATATGGGAGCTTTGGATTCCAGCTATGACATTTGTGGGACTTTCCTGTGCCACACTCTTTGATGGCTATCAGCGAGGTGTGGAACAAGGTTTGTATCCTGCTTTCCCTGATGTGTCTGAGCTGGACTTCTCCTTGCTTCGTGAAGAGGGTGAATGGCTTCTGCTTTTCAATGGCATCATCCCCTTTCCTGAGGTGCTCAGCCAGTCAGCACAGCTTCATGTCTCAAGCCCAGGAATCCGGATAACTGCCAACATAGAGGCGGTGTGCAAGTTTCTGGTGCATCTGAGCATGGACTTTAGCTCCTATTATAACCGAGTGCACATCCTTGGGGAGCCACAGCCTCATCTGTTTGGCCAGATGTTTGCTCGGTTACAATTAATGAGGGCTGTTCGAGAGGTTTTTCACAGTGCCCTGGCCACCCTGCATCTTCCCCAACTAAGCCAGATCTGAGCATCACTTCTAATCCTCCAAGGACCTTCCAGATGTGCTATTCACTCCTTGCCTCCAGGGTACTGGACTCTACTCTGCTTCCCTGGTCTCAGGGAATTGTTATAAAGGTGGTCAAGGCAGGTGCTTGGCTGTGGTGACTTGCTGCCTACTGTTTACTTGGCTGAAGGGGTATATTTTGGACAAAAATATCCCCCACCAACATAGCCTTCAGCTCTCTCTAGGTGACTGATTTCATCTGCTGGGCCATGCTCTCAGCAGTCACTACTCTTTGCCAAGACAGTTTATCATCTCTTTGATTAACTAATAAACAAGGACAAGTCCTTTTACTACCATCATGGCCCAAAAAGCCTCTGGACTGCTGGCAAACTAACATCTCTATCTGAAATAAAGTGCTTTGTTGGTTAAAAAAAAAGGAGGTGAGGAGGTTTCTTTTAGGAAACGACTATTAGATTATTGCTTATCTTCATTTTGCCTTCTCGCTCTGATAGATCTGGGCTGTGTTCACTTATTATTTCTTGAAGTATAGTGGCCAGGCTCTTTATTATTATATTAAGTATTATAATTATTATTGTTTCCAGGGACTTCAATGATTCCTTAATCTTGATCTTTTATCCATGTCAGTTTTTTGTATAATAGATATCTTTGATTTTCTTCTATTTTTCAAATCTTCTTATTTGGTTCTAATATTTCTCGCTATCTCAAGGACACATTGTTTTCTATTTGATCTGTTCTAACTTCCAGGAAGTTGGTTCCTTGGGTATGACTGACCACTTTTTCTTCTAAGCTATTCTCCCTCCAATTATTTCCTCCAGAGCTTTTATTTGTTTTATCTTTTTAATCTAAATATTCTTATATTCCTTGTGAAAAATACTTTTTTTAGTTGCTGCTTATAACTATTATGAAGTAACTCACTCCTAGGTTGAGTTTTGTGGTATCTCTGGATCTGTGATAATTCTTTATAGTGAATTGTGTCATCTTCTGTTTACTCATTCCTCCAGACTTAGTTTCCAAATTCTGCCTTTGTACCAGGGAAAACTCTCCCTCCTTCTGTGCTTTTAAAGTGGAATGGTTAGCTATATAACCCTAAACGAGAAAGTAAATTAATTGGGGAATGGATAAACAAATAAGGACACAGGTACATGAATATAATGGAACACTGTTGTACCATACAAAATGATGAAAGGGACTATTTAAGAGGAAACTGGGAAGACCTGTATGAACTGATGCAGAGTGAAATGAGCCAGAACTGGGACAACAGTGGCAGCAGCATTACATAGAAAAGCA
>JAQQSW010000601.1:0-18057 GCA_028646575.1 Pseudocheirus occidentalis
ACTAAACTGAGGTTTGTTGGAAATCAAGGGGTGAAAGGTTTGTGTGGTTGTCTAAGAACTTTATTTGGAAACTAAAGTTAATGGTTGCCCCAGGAGTGGAAGATCAGTATATTGTGAATTGTTGATTGAATCAACTCCCTCTTAGGGAAACTAGGTCATTCTTTTTGTTAATTGATTGATTGAATCTTAAAATGTGAAGCTGGTTTCTCCCTTAGGGAAACCAGCTGATTCTTCTCTTCTTCCTTGTTACTTTCTGTACTTTCCTTGTTATATAATATTATGACTTGTTGAAACTGTGAACATTGTACTGAATCTAGATTTGTAATGGAATAAACAGAGTGTTCACTAATACGGTGTAATCCGAATCTTAAAAGCTGTTGACAGTAGCATTCTTTTAGGAATCTACTGTTGATTGGCTTTACACTAACCATTTCACTTTTTCATCTAGCAGGCAGCTAGTACATATGTAATTATTTGTTCCCTTCTGGAGAAACTAAAACTTAAGAGTTTCTCTAAGACACTGGAAGATTACCTTTATCCCCATACATGGTGAACTTGAGTTAGTGTTCTCTCTTCTAGTGAAGAGAGAAACTTGCTATAACAGGTTGCCTTTTGCTAGGAGGGGGCCCTTACCATAGGTATGAAGGCATTATTATTATTAATTAGCAGTTATGACTGCCTTTTCTTGGATTATCTTGTACTGCTCTTTTAGTATTTCATCTCTCCTTAGAGTCTTACCAACAGCCTCCTGCAAAGAGTACCCATAATCCACTGTTACCTGCACAGCCAGAAGTATTTGGTGTATGTCTATGTGTGTATATAAACACATCTAAATTTATATGTACATATTCCATGTGTAGACATATATACATACTTTTACCAGAAATAAATACCACATATATGACTTCCACACATCTTTTATCTCCTCTTTTCTGTTCTCTTTGTTCACTGCTGGATATTGTTTCCTCCTTCAAGAGAAAAGAAAACATTATTACTTCTCAGTTTGACTCTCAGCAGAAATAAAGGTTTCTCTTAAGTTTAAAAATAGAATTCAGTTACAGAAAACATTCTGATCCTCTTTTCAAACTGGGGGAGGTAAATTGCAGGCAGGCCATCAGGACTTGCATATCTTATGAATGCCTGAGAACAGTCTTTTCTGATATGGGAAAGAGGGGTGATCATCAGTAATTGTCATTGAAAGCCTTAGGTGATTTGACAAGTATGGTCCGGTATCTAATTACTATAATCTGGGGACATTTGTCTCTTGACAAGAACTGAAGAATTAGAGTGTATTTATTAAGCAAAAAGCACCTGAAATTAATTTAATGAAAGAAGGACACTTCAGAAGGAATGAGTTTTTTTTTTAACAATTCCTTCTACAAATAGAGGAAGCTAGATGGTAGAAGGGAGAGAGCATAGGGCTTGGAATCTGCAAGACCTGAGTTCAGATCCTTCCTCAGACACTTATTAGCTGTGGGACCCTTGGCAAGTCACTTAACTGCTACTGACCTCAGATTTCTTAATTGTAAAATAGGAGTAATATTCACTGAACTATTAGGGTTGGTGTGTGGATTAAATAATATAGTATTTGTAAGGCACAAAGCAAGCTATATGTCAGATAAATTGGAAATAATTAACAGTTAAGGTACTAGAATTAAGAAGTGTTGAGAAAGGTTTTCTGTAAAAAATGGGGTTTTAATTGCCCAGGGTCACCCAGATGGTGTCTGAGGCTGGATTTGAAGTCAGGTTTTTCTGACTACAGGCCAGGAGCTCTATCCACTGTACCACCTAGCTGCCCCATTCATGCCACACAGCTGCCAAATTGATATTCCTAAAACACAGATTTGAGCATGTCACTCCTTTGTTCAAAAAACTGCAGGAACTCTTCTCTTGCTTTTAGGAGAAAATACAAAGTCTTTGGTTTGACTTTGAAAGCCCTTCCCATTCTGACTCCAGACTGCTTTCCCAACTTGTTGCACAGTCCCCTCCTTCACCTACTCATGCAAAACTGGCCTGATTGCTGTTTTCTATTCACAGCATTCTCTCCTAGATCCCTTTCCTTTGCACATGGCGTACCTCACATACCTACGCATACATGTATATGTGTGTATGTGTATAGGTCTGAGTGTGTATATATATATATATATATATATATATATATATATATACACACACTATATTTATATATGTTATATTGCATTGGGTGTTGCACACCTCCCCCCATTCTTAGGTATGCATTTTAGGGTAATTACAATTTCCCTTATATCTCTTACATCTTAAGCAGTACCTTGCAAAGAGTAAATGCTTAATAAATGTTTGTTGTATGGATTATTATCTTTATTAAGAAGAGGGTAGTTGTTTCTTTAAATAAAGGATGCTTTATTTCATCAATTTGAAAACAAGTTTTAAAATTATCACCCTCTCAGACTAGTAATAGTCAACATAAAGTGGATAAAATCAGACAGTTGGTAGAATTAACCCATTCTCCAAGATTGTGGTTAAGTGGATGTTTGACCCGACTAAGAGATGGGTGAAATCCAATTAAGGAGGCCAAAGTATCTTGGAAATTTCAGCAGGCATTTTGGAAATCCAAAGTCCTGTCAAGGTGTTACCTATCTAAAATTCAGCTATGGTAAGATTAGCTTAAATTTCATTGATTATATATTTGAGGTTATAATGCCACAGTCGAAGGATGGTAGGGTGTGGAAAATCTAGAAAGAGGTAAGTCAAATTTTATGAATGCTTCTGTGCTCATTAAGCACTCTCAAAAAGGGTACCCTGATTTTCAATAATCAATAGCAGTTCTTTAGGAAGAAATTACCCTGGAAGGGGAAAGGGAAAACCATCAAACTACCCTAGCAAGACTGGGGAAAAAAATCCCTTTAGAATGAATGCCTACTCTCTTTGCTTTGATATTATAGGAACCAAGCAACTGGCTTCTTTTATAATGTGGCTCTTTATATGAACTTCTCCACTCAGGAGAGAGTTCTCTGTAGAGATTCAACAGACATTTATTATTCATCTAAGTAAGCTCTGTTCTAGATGCTAAAGATACAAAGGTTTTAAAAAAAAATGATGATCGAGAAATGAAAAGGGATGACCCATGTGAGTTCTTGGGACAAATATTTCTCCTACTATGAATCAATGCATTTTAATTCTGGTTTATTTGTCATTCTATTATGAATTCGATTAAATTGATTTGTGAAAGCTTAACACTGCTGGATAAGAAGATTAAATAGAATTTTTGAACTTGTAAAATTGAGGATTAGACTGGCCCTGTAGTGATTCCACCAATGTGCAGACACACAACTTATAGATGCCTCGCCTGGTTGGCAGCTGACAAAATCTCTTTATGTCTCTCTCTGTCTTTCTTCCCTAAAGAGCTCTCCTCTCTACTCACTCCCCATCCTCACCTTGGCTCC
Source organism: Pseudocheirus occidentalis (assembly GCA_028646575.1). Lineage (NCBI taxonomy): Eukaryota > Metazoa > Chordata > Mammalia > Diprotodontia > Pseudocheiridae > Pseudocheirus > Pseudocheirus occidentalis. Next base: position 3,423 of record JAQQSW010000601.1, read on the forward strand.
AAAAAATGCTTTTAGGATACCCCATAAGTTTTGTATTTATGTGAAAATCTATTGAGCCACCTGTAACAGCTTTCTCTATTGTCTTTTTGTTCTTGATAACATTTAAGATACTTACCTGATATCACTGGCAGTCCTACTTCTGTTTTGTGCATTTTACTTCTAATTTGAGAACTAATGCCCACAGAGAGCTAGCAGAACACCCTTAATTTTGTACATGTGTGCGCTGGGAGTAAGAGTCTCATAGGGTAGGAAATAATAGGAAGGCAACCAAAGCTTTAGCTAATCTTCCCATAGTCTGCTGTGACTTCATGGTGATATTACTTCAGAAAGTCAATAGACCAGACAGAGCAAGAATAGAAACATCTAGTGCTATATGATGCTGACTTTTTGTGAAAGATTTCATCTTATTTTCCTCTTCAAAGTTGCCTTTAATGTAATTTTCAACAATATTTCAATTCCAGAATTTTTTAAGGTGCAAGTGTAGAAGTATATAAGGAATTAGGGAAGCATAAGGTACAGTAGCATGGAAAGTGCTGAGCCTCAAATCAGGAAGTCTCATCATCATGAGTTCAAATCTGGACTCAGATACTAGCTGTGTGACCCTGGACAAGTCACTTAACCCCATTTGTCTCAGTTTCCTCATTTGTAAAAAGAACTGGAAAAGGAATGGCAAAGCACTTTAGTGTCTTTGCAAAGAAAACCCCAAATGAGGTCACAAAGAGTTGGACATGACTGAAAACAGCTGAACAATAACAAATATGGAATAAGAAGACATAGCTTTATACTTGTATTACTTTGAAGATGGTTATTAGGTGAATGGAATTGGTGAATGAAGCTTAAGAATAAAATGGGAGACCTAGAAGGAAGTTAAGAGATCATGCATTCATCTATTCTAGCACCTTCATTTTACAATGGAAGACACTGAGGCTTAGGGAAGTGAACTAATTTGTTCATGATCATAGGGCTAGTCAGTGACAGAAAGAGAGGCAGGAAATTGAATCTCTTGAATGTGAGCCCAGTGTTCTTTCCTCCATGGGAAGATCCCTTCATCTCTCTAGCTCTCAGATTTCTCACCTGTAAAATGAATCAGATGTAAAATGGGTCTAATTTTCCTTGAGGTTTTTTTTGTGAAGGAAAAAGGAGACTAGAATGTGTAAGGAATCCTTTGGAGAATATGAATTATTTTGTAGACTGTGAGGTACAAAAGAAATGTGATCTAGTTCATAATAGTTGCAATTCATAGCATTATTATTATTTTGCTATTATTAGTTGCTCTGGGCTCTCTTTAGGATGTTTTATATGTGAAGAGGAATTATTTCTTGAATCTTTCTCATCTTTATTATAAAACATTTTAAATAAGGTCAGCTAGATGCTGCAGTAAATAGAGCACCAGCCTTGGAGTCAGGAGGACCTCAGCTCAAATCCAGCCTCAGACACTTGATACACTTACTAGTTGTGTGACCTTGGGCAAGTCACTTAACCCCAATTGTTCTGCCTTTTCCCTTCCAAAAAAAAAAAAGAAAAAAAACATTTTAAATAAATAGCAAACATTTATGTGACACTTACTATATGCTAGGCATTGTGACAAGTGCTTTATAATTCTTATTTCATGTAATAACATTAATGACAGCTAACATTTTTATAGTGTTTACAATGTGCCAGGCACTGAACTAAAAGCTTTATACATATTATTTCATTTGATCCTATAACAACCCTGGGAGACAGGTGCAGTTATTATCACTTTTTGACAGATGAGGAAACTGAGGCAGAGATTGACTTACCCTGGGTGACATAGCTTGTAAGTGCTCAAGGCTTAAATATGTGAGCTAAATCAGTCACCCTACACAGTTCACCTCACATAGACTCAAATAGCCATGAACTCACCCCACTGACAGATGGATTGTAGAATTAATGATAGAGGTAAAAAATGTGTGTACAATGAGGTCCTGTGCTAAATATTTTTCAAATATCTCATTTTATCCCCACAACAACCCTTGAAGGTAGGTACTTTTATTATATCCCATTTTAAAGATGAAGGAATTAAGGCAGTCAGAGGTTGAGTGATTTGCTGTAACAGCAAGCGCCATAGCACACTCAGGATGGCCCACTAGCATAGGTTATTTGATCTGCTTTTCTTACAGGAAAGCACCTTTTAATGGGGCAACAATCTCCTTTAACTACATTTCCTAGTTCCAGGGAATGGTCAGCACTCTGAATGTCAGAGAAAATACAAGCAGAGAAATTAGCATAAAGACCAACAGACAGGGCTCTGACTGCTTGAATCAAAGCAATATTGCTATACACTTTACATACACCATTAGATGGAGAGAGCCCTTACATCTGAGCAGTCAGGGGTCTGAACATAACTCAGAGTCTCAAACAGGAAATCAAATGGTCCTTCTCATAAGAGAGCCCCCAAAGCAAAACACCAACTCCAAGTATATGTGTATATATATACTTTTCAGATTCAGAAGGCATCACAAATAACTCAGTGCCTCATTAGCTTAATACCAAAAGGGGTAGAAGCCCTCCTATAAGCAAGGCTTCTCCAAGCTAGCTCCTCCTTAGGCAAGTTGCTCTCCCCAAGGGCTCCATGTGAAGCCTATTTAATGGGCTGTGAAGATTTTATTATCACATTAACATTACACTTGCCCAGGGTCACATAACTCCTAAGTGTCTGAGGCTGGAGTAACAGATTTTAAAAGGCTTCAGAGAAAAGATAAGTAGGGTCCACTGGCTTAATATTTTGAAAGGAAAACTGAAAAGGGACGGAAAACTGTCAAGAATGAAATTTTGAAAAAAAAAACAAGTAGGAATGATTCTGATGAGGGTGAAAAGATAAGATTTAGTGGAAGAGACTTGATACTGTTATTGAAGAAACTGACCCAATACACAGATTTTAAAAAGACAGAGGCAGCAATATATAGTGGAGAGACAAGGAGAGGGAGATGGAGAGGGCACAAGAGCCTTAAAGACAGGAACATCTTGTTTGGAGGCTTGCTTTTAACACTTGACTGTAATTTTGGGAAAGTCAATTGGCCCCTAAGTGCTCTAGACCAGTTGGTGTTTCTTAAACTGTGGATCATGACCCCATGGAGTGGCCAAAAAAAAATTGGCACCAGTATGAACATGTGATGACCAAAAATTTATTAAAAATCAAACATGTAATGAATCAAACAAGTCATTTAACCTCACTTGCCTATTTCCTCCTCTTTAAAATGAGTCAGAGAAGGAAATGGCAAGCATCTTTGCCAAGAAAACCTTGACTGGAGTCATGAAGAGTTGGACTTGACTAAAAATGCCTGAACAACATTCCTACCTACTTTGGTAGAGTTTCCTTACTCAGAAGTTCCCTCTATCAGTGAAATTACAGATCCAACTCCTATCCCTACCTGCAGATGAGGAAAGGGCAAGTAATTTATGATAAATGCAAAAGACTAGCAGAGGCCTGTAAGCATTACAGCAGAAGAACCAACGCCCAGAATGAGCTGGGGCTCCTGCTGACTCCTAAGACAAAAACAGAAGTAGATTTTTAAAAATAGGGTTTTTGTTTTATTTTAAGCTCTGCTGGGGGCAATGGGAGAATCAATGCACAGAAAAGCCTACTGCTTGAGTTGGACAGAATAAGGATAATCGATTACAGTGAAAACCCACAAGTACTCTGCTCAATTTTCTTTTTCAAAAAGCATGATTTCTGAACTGTGAAGAATAGAAACCTGAGACATGTGTAGAAATAGCCAGACAGCATCTAGCTGTCCTCAATGAATTCAAGTGACCAGACCTGGAAAAGTGACATTGTGGAGTCTTAATAGACTGGCAGATTAGATTGCTTGGTAACTGCCAAAGATATTTGAAAGATCTGGAAGAACTGGAAAAGTGGCAAAGGGGAAGCATTTACCAATTTTCCAAAAAGGGAAAGGAAGTAGCTGTGAAAAAGAGGTCATAGAGTTGAACTTTTAATTCTTAGAAGAAAAGCCGTAGAATGTTTTATTAAAGTAGTGGTTATTAAATGTTTAGAAATGAAGACTGTAATCTTCAAGAATCAGTGTGACTTCAGCAAGAATAGGTCATGTCTGTTTTAACTAACTTTATTTCTTTTTTTGACAGGATAACTGGCAACTGTCTGGAACAGGGAGCCAAATGTACAGGATGCCCCTAAAGTCTGGACACATAGGAAATCTCATTAGCTATGCATATTTTCAAGAAATGAAGTGGATGAAATTTTTAACAACATTTTATTTAATTAGCATAAATTTTAGCCATGCTAATTTCATATGGAATAAAAGCTTTCATTAACTATCGGGGACTATTTTCCATATTAACAAGATTATTTTAATTAATTAGCAAAATTTCCTGCGTCTCCTATGTCCTGCTATGAAATCTCATTTATGCTAATTAAATAAAATGTTGTTGAAAATTTCATTCATTCCATTTCTTGAAAATATGCATAGTTAATGAGATTTCCTATATGTCCAGACTTTAGGGACACCCTCTAGTGTAGCCATATTTGAGTCAGAAAAAACCTGAGATTGAGCCCTGATTTTGACATATGTCACTTCATAATCCCTCAGTGTCCCTGGGAAATATATCAGTGTCGAAGGAGGCAGAGGTGAGTGAATAAGATTTATTAAGAACCTAATATGTGCCAGACATTGTGCTAAACACTTTACGAATATTACCTCATTTGACTATATATTGAGAAACAGTTACCAATCTGAACTGGCAGAGAGTTTTCTCACTGGAAGTTCTCCCTGCCAATTAAATCATGGATCCAGACTAAAAGAGAAAACTGAACTGCATTGGAAGATCATGGGCATGCCATAGATATAATGTGCTTAGATTTCAGCAGAATATTTGACAAAATTGTTAATGATGTTAATAGCTAGCATTTATATATTCTTCCTGTGTGCCAGGAACAGGCTAAGCCCTTTACAGATTTTTTTCTCATCTGATCCTCACAACAACCCTGAAACGGGGCTATTATTTTCTCCCCTTTTACAGTTGAAGAAACTGAGGCAGTCAGAGATTAAATGACTGATCAGAGTCAAACGACTAGTATCTGGGTCTAGATTAGAACTCAGATCTTCCTGACTCAGTTCTATGTGCACTCTACCACCTAACTGCATCAATTTTTAATTTGCTAAGTCTAGATGAAGCAGAGAAATATGGAATAGATTATAATATTTAAGTGGATTTAGAACTGAATGAATGACTGAACTTTGAAAGTGATAGAAGCAATGTGGATGACAGTCCTTAATTTAAAACATCAGGGATTTGCCCGTTACTCTGAGACCTTCAATATATGAGAGGCAGGAGCAGAGTGCTTCAGCATTGATATTGGGTTTAGAGAAACTGCCTTCAAATCTTGCCTCCATCCTGAGTGTAGCAGAAAGTGGGCTGGTTTTGGAGTCAGAAGTTTTGTGTTCAAATCTTACTCTGCTATTTACTGTGTGACTTTGTCAATGTCCTTCAACTGTCAAAAGAAGGGGTGATGAAGTAACTTCAAAGGTTCTGTCTAACTTTATGATCCTATGGTCTTATTTTTATCAATGCTTATAGAAGGGCATAGATAGCATGCTTGTTGGATTGCCAGGCAGCTCAAAGCTAGGAGGGAGAGCTAATCCATCGGATGACATGATTGGGATGCAAAAATATCTCAGCAAACTAGAACAATGAAATAAAATGGATAAGATGAAATTTAATAGCGATCAATGTAAAATTCCACAAATGTTTAAAAAATCCATTTTATCAGTAAAATTGGTATGGATACACCACAGTTCCTCTGGAGAACATGGGGATTTTAGTGAACTGTAAGATCAATATATCAGTGTGACATGACAGGCAAAAAATATGAAGCTTTCCTAGGCTGCCTTAAGTGAAGTGTAGAATTGGGAATGAGTAAAGCAATAATTCTGCTGAATTCTGCCCCGGTCAGGCCACATGTATGACTTGGTTCTGAGCACCTCATTTGGGGAAGAAAATATCAGCAAACCACATGGTGTCCAGAAGCAGTCAGCCAGCATAAAACAACCGGAAACCTTGGCATGGGAGGACCAGTTGGAGGGGCTGGGTTTGCCTAGACTGGTGAAGAAAAGATAGAAAGGGGCTAGGATAGACGTGTTTAAGTCTTTGCAAGGCTATCATGAGGAAGAGGGATCAGAATCATTTTTTTTATGTTCCCAGGGGACAAGTCAGGGACCAATGGGTAGGAGGGTCAGTGATATGAATTCCAGCTTGTTTTGGGGTGGGGTAGGGAATGAAAACTTCCTAATGCATAGTGTGGCCCTAGGATGTAATTCTGTACTTCAGGAATGATGGGGATTTACCTTACTAGAGGTTAGCTTGCAGAGGTTGAGCACTAATAGAGACGAGGAGGTACAGATTATCCTGCATGGTTATGCTCAGACTAGATGTTCTCTGAGGATCCGTCCTATTGGGTGGTGAGATTCTGTGACTCAAGTCTATAATGTGCTTTCTTTGCTTATCCAATGATGGAAGAACCTGTTTGATCCTTGTTCAGACTCATGTCCTGTGTTCTCATCACTTCAGTCCTTCCTAACATATCCCCTAACTAGGACTAGATCTCCATTCAGCCCTGATTATACTTTTCTGAATTGCCTCTAGCCTAGCTTTGGTCTGCTCTAGGCCCTACCTAGTACTAGGTAGTTAAGTGGCAAAGTGTTTAGAGCATGCGCCTGAAGTTAGGACAGACCTGAGTTTGAATCCTGTGTTAGACAATTACTAGCAGTAAGGTTCTGTCTTTTCTTTCTTTCTTTCTATCTTTCTGTCTGTCTTTCTTTCTTTTCCATCTGTCTGTCTTTCCTTCTGTCTGTCTGCCTTTCTGCCTTCCTTTCTTTCTTTCTTTCTTTCTGTCTTTCTTTCTTTCTGTCTCTTTCTGTCTTTCCTTCTTTCTGTCTGTCTTTCCTTCTGTCTGTCTTTCCTTCTGTCTGTCTTTCCTTCTGTCTATCTTTCTTTCTTTCCTTCTGTCTTTCCTTCTGTCTGCCTTTCCTTCTGTCTGCCTTTCTTTCTTTCTCTTTCTTTCTTTCTTTCTTTCTTTCTTTCTTTCTTTCTTTCTTTCTTTCTTTCTTTCTTTCTTTCCTTCTTTCTTGGAGAAGGTAGGGACATTCTGGTTAAGTGACTCGCCTAATGTCACACAGCTAGTTAAGTGTCTGAGGCTGAATTTGACCTCAGGTCCTCCTGACCCCAGGGCCAGTGCTCTATTCACTGTGCCCCCTAGATGCCCCCTCGCTGCCCTCTAGCTGTGTGTGAGATTCTGAGGCAAAAGAGGCACTTAACCTCTTTTGACTTGAGTTTCCCCAACTGTAAAATGGAGAATAAAACAGTAGCATATTTATAAAAGTGCTTTATATAATGTCTTGCAAATAGTACATACTATATGAAGGCTTATTTCTCTCCCTTTTTCCTCCTCCTCCTCATTTCATTAGTAGCAATCACCATTATATATACTCATATATATGAGTCATCCTTCCCCTTTTCCCAGACCTTAGCCCGGACCATGGGTTTAGCCTAGACCAGACCAGGGTTGGGGAAGCTGAGGCAAAACCATCCCCACCCTTGCCTACACAATTTAAGACTGTTTCCTCCATTTAGACAATGCTGGCTCTTTTTTTCCGCCATAGTTAAGATTATTAGAATAACTGTTACCTGCTAAAATCTGAAGACGCAATATTATATAATGGAAAGAATATTATACTTAGAGTAAGAAGAGCTAGGTTCAATTCTTGGCTTCAGTCTTTACCAAATAACCTTAGGCAAGTAACTAAATAATTCTGAGCCTTGGTTTCCTTTCTCGAAAAAAAGGGATTGGGGGGGGGCACAAAACAAACTGCAAGAGAAGTACAATTTAAATGAGGTTTCACTTCACACTGAGCAAATAGGCTGAGATGACTAAAGATAGAAATAGTGTTAGGGATTTCAGGAAACCAGGCACATTAAGATATTGCTGGCAGAGCTCTGAATTGGCCCAACCATTTTTGGAGATAGAACTTATTTAATAAAAGTTACTAAACTCTTTCTGTTCTTTAACTCTATGATCCCATGATAAATGTGGAAGCCAAAGACAGACAGATAGGCTAGACAGATAGAAAGTGAACTAGAGAGAGATTTATATTTATGTATATATTTATGCTATGCATATATTTATACATACACATACACACATATACATTCACACATACATATTTATATACACATTTATATTTATATATACACACACATACATATATACATATACAATATTCATGGTAATGATTTTTTGTTTTGCTTTCTTATGATCAAGTACTGGAAACAAAGTGGATTCCAACAGATTGGGAATGTTTGAATAAACTACAATATCAGAACAGAGTAGAACATTATTTTATACTGATAGAACTCATGTGATGAATTCGGAGAAACATGGGGAAAATAATATGAACCCATACTGAGAGAAATAAAAATAATCAGGAGAACCATATACACAATGACTATATTTAAACATTTTTTTAAAATTCATATCTGGCTCTTTGTGACCCTATTTGGAGTTTTCTTGACAAAGATGCTGGAGCATTTTGCCATTTCCTTTTGCAGTTCATTTTACAGATGAGGAAACTGAGGCAAATAGGGTTAAGTGACTTGTTCAGGGTCACACCACTAGAAAGTGTCTAAGACTGTATTTAAACACAGGAAGATTAGTCTATATCTGCTGCTCTATCTATCCATTGTAGCACCTGGCTGCCCAATACATGATGACTACAGTAACATAAAAGGTAGCTAAGTGGTCCAATGCATTAAGTGCAGGACCCGGAGTCAAGAAGACTCATCTTCATGAATTCAAATCTGACTGTAGGCACTCACTAGCTGTGTGATCCTGGAAAAGTCACTTAACCCTGTTTGCCTCAGTTTCTTCACCTGTAAAATGAGCTGGAGAAGGAAATGGCAAAGAGCTCTAGTACTTTTGTCGAGAGAACTCAAATGGGGCCAAAAAGTGTCAGACGTGACTGGAAAAAAATTCAACAACAGTAAGATAAATAAAAAGTAAACCAAAAGGAGGTGGCTAGGTGGCACAGTGAATAGAGCATTGGCTCTGGAGTCTGGAGGACCTGAGTTCAAATCCACTTTCAGACTCTTAACACTTACTAGCTGTGTGACCTTGGGCAAGTCACTTAACCCCAATTCCCCTCCTTTTCCTCCTCCAAAAAAGCAAAAAAAAAAAGCTATTTTAAAAAATGGATATTAGAGCCAGAGAACAGATAATGAAACAAATATCTCATTCCTCTTGGCAGAAAACTGGGGAAGTATAGGGACAGATTCCTGAATATATTGTCACAAACAAATGACTGCATTGGTGCCCTTACTTTGTTTCATGAATTAGTTCAAACCTCATTGCCTACCTAAAGACTTTCCTGAATCCCCAGCCATTTATGTTTCACCTTGAAACAATCTCTTCTATGTTTTGTATGTGCTATTTATAAGCATGTTTCCCCTGACAGAAGGTAAGCTCTCAAAAGGCATTTACTTTTATTTTTGTCTTTCTAATCGCTAGCACCAAGCACAAGAACTGACAAATAGTATGTACTTAATGATCACTTATGGATCAATTGTCGTTGGTAGTTTTTGCTTGACACTTTTTCTTTGTTAATGAAGGAGGGTTCAGTTCCAGGGGAGTGGTTAATGAGTGCTGTCTGCATCTACAAATAACACACACACACACACACATACATATATGTATATATGTATGTATATATTTATTTATATAAATAATATGTAAATATATGCTATATATTTATTTATATATTATATATATATATTCATTTATATATTTATCTATTTAAAAGGTATCAATTAAAAACTTAATTTTGAAAATCAATCAACAAATGTTTATTTAGAAGGGAAGGGAAATTCTTGTATTAACTGACTTACAGGGTTCTTGTGAATTCGATAATGTACGCAAAGAGTTAAACAACTATAGTCATTTGGATTGGCCCTTTGATTTTTATTAATATGGTGAACTACAAGATGAAGAAATTTCCTCTGCCAATGAAGGACAGCTCCTTGTCTGAATTGTAGACTTGTCTAGAACAGGGCTATCAAATCCAAATAGAAATGAGGAACATCAAACTCTACATAACAATCTCTGTGGGCCTCACACTGAATCAAAAATGATGTTTATACATATATATGTATATCTTTATGTATATGTATGTATGTATGTAAACATATATATGTATACGCACACAGATCAGGTAGGAACTACATTTTAACCTAGTTTGGACATGTTTGACACCTTCTAGACCTCCAGTCTAGAACACTGAGGAGTTAAGAGATTTCTTCAAAGTCACAGAGGAAGTATACGTCAGTGACAGGGCTTGAACGTGGGTCCTCTTCACTCCCAGGCCAGCCTTTTATTCACCATACCATATGGCCTGTTTGTAACCATAAACTTTCCCCAAATATATTAACTAAATTCCTTTCTTTTTCAATAACAAATCAAAAGATCCATGTTTGAGGGGCTACAATATGGGTCTGAATGGGTCGGGCTGGAGTTTCATGGTAGACACTGTCTCGTATGTTCCAGTGAGTAGTTCCTTGAATGAAGGGGAGCACCATAACTCTTATTACCTTTGACTTCTCTAATTGCCAGTATTGATTCCTGAAAGCAAACGTGTCTGCCTGCTGGTGACTGGCAGGTGGCAGGCAGAATTTAGTAGCTTTTATGACAAGAAAGCTAGAGTTGCTGCTGCTAAGCTAATCTAAATTGACTTTTATTGGCATTAAAGGCACAATCCCTTAAGATTTTATGTGCTTTTATCTAAAACAAAAACACAAACTGGCAGTAGACCTATAGTATAATGGCCTACTCAGGCTCTCAAGACTGATTTAAACACGGGCCATGATATGGGTCTTTTTTTGTATCCCCTTTGAAATGCAGTTTTATGATATGTGTTTTTCTTGCTTTGAGTCATTTTTATCCCCAGATGATCCGGATTGATTTGGGAAAAAAAAGGAGAATCTATTCATGTTCCCAAGCATCTAAGAGACTTCTCCGGACACGTAGGGAGCAGTGGCCAGTGAGTAAAAACAAAGAATTGTCTATCTCAGCCACAAACGTGTCAGGAGATTGGTAAAACCAGTCTAAGGAGAAATTTTGAGGGTGAAAATCCTTAGCTCTGCCTTCTATATTTCTTGCTCATAAAAGTCACAGCAATTTAAAAAAAGTAGACAAAACATCCGGCTGCCCAACTGAGAGTTTTGTCGGCCAGATTCTAACTCGTGAATGGCCAGAGCTGAATAGAGCAGGCTAGAGACAGGAGAGTCAGGAATCAAGCAGAAGTTCAATTTCAAATAAGGGAAACATCTTTCAAGTAAGGAGGCAGATTAGACGCATTTGCCAGGACCCTTCATGGTGGAGACCTACTTTAGTGTGACTGAACATTATTATAGTTGTGCTTAAAGATTCAAACATTGCAGTGTAACACCAATAGTGAGTCACATCAGCAACAGTAAGACAAGACTGTCTAGTGACAAAAATGTCTGTTCATTGCAGGGCTTCGTGTCTAGGCCTGTTGGTACTTGCCCAAAATTAGGGACCATCAGTTCCAGAAGGTGAGAGCAAAGGGTGTTGTTATGCCAAGCTCAGAGCACAGCTTGCTTGTTGGGTCTTTACTCTGTAAAACAGGGTGTCTTTTAATATCTAGGTCTTTCTCCCTTTTGGCCAAAGGGAGGGAGTCTGAAAGAATCCCTATCCTTATGTTCAATAAAGGTGAGGCAGGCATCTCTCAAGATGACATGAGAGGCCAGTTGGGCCAGGATGAGATATTGCCCAGGGTGGTTAGTTCCTTGAAGGGACCTATCAGGGAAGTGTATCCTATGCTATCCATTGTTTGGTTGGAAGCAGAAAAGGGGGAGGGGGGTCAAGAATGTAGAGGGAGGAAATGTCAACAATTCTACCTAAATTAAATTACTTATTCAGTGTTACACAATCTACCAAAATTTCATTCATTGGTAGATATCAATCTACCAAAATTATTTTATAGAGTGAGAAAAAATAATGACAAAATTGACTGGAACAAAAGGCCCAGAATATTAAGGAAATTAATGAAAAGAAATGCAAGAGAAGGTGACCTAGTTGTACCAGATCTTAAATTTATTATAAAGTAGCAATCATCAAAACTCCTCGGTACTGGCTAAGAACTAGAATGGTGGATCAGTGGAATAGCTTAGGTACACAAGACACAATAGTCAATGACTATAGTAATATGCTGTTTGATAAAACCAAAAACTTCAGCTTCTTGGAACAGATAGGTGGGGCAGTGAATAGAGCACTGGCCCAGTAGTTAGGAGGACCTGAGTTCAATGCCGGCCTCAGATACTTAACACAAAACTAGCCTTGTGACCTTGGGCAAGTCCCTTAACCCAATTGCCCTCCAAAAATATAGAAAAGGCAAAACAAAATCCCAAAAGCCCAGCTTCTGGGATAAGAACACACTATTTAACTAAAATTGCTAGGAAAACTAGAAAACAATGTGACAGAAATAAGGCACAGACCAACATCTTACACCACATAACAAGATAAAATCAAAGTAGCTAAACTCTTTAGATATAAAAACCGACACTATAAAGAAACTAGGAGAGTGAAGAATTGTTTGCCTGTCAGATCTATGGAGAAAGGAAGAATCTGTGACTAAATAAGAGATAGGGAACATTATGAAATGTAAGATGGATGGTTCTGAGGACATTAAATTTAAAAGTTTTGTACAAAGTCAATGCAAACAAGATTAGAAGGGAAGCAGAAATCTGGGAAACGATTTTTACAGCCAACGTTTCTAATAAAGATCTCATTTCTAAAGTATATAGAGTACTGTGAAGGGGCGGAGCCAAGATGGTGGCGTAGGAGCAGCAAAGCTCCGCAGCTCCCACACAGCCGCCTTAAATACCCAGAAAATACAACTCTAAACAAATTTTAGGGCTCCCAACCCCACAAAAATACAGAAAACACATCACTGGATGAAGGCAGCTCGGCAGTGGGGGCTCATTGAGACAGGCTGGGAGCCAAGGCCAGCCCAGCCTAAAACCGTGGCCTGGCCCCAGGGAGGTTGGGAACAGCTGCAGGAGGAGACTGCAGGAGAAAGGATCAGCAACACCTGGGGCAGTCTCCACACCTATCAAGAAGGCTAAGGAAAACGTCAGTGGAATTCTGTGCTAAACGCTAAAAAGTGAATCTGAACAAATTTAAGAGTGACAGAACCCACTGTGAGGCTGACTGGGGCAGATTCCTAGCCAAGGAAAGTGCCTACTCATATTGGAGTAAAGGGAACACTGAGCACAAGAGAGCTACACCAACATGGGGCTGAGAGCAGATTACAGCAGACCAAGAAGAAGCCCCAGCCAGCCAGCAGACTCACCCAGCCTGGCCGTTTCACCACAGGACAGAGAGTCATCAAATTGGGCAGCTCAGCAGGAGGGGCTCATCATGGCAGGCTGGGAGCCGAGGCCAGCCCAGACCACAACCAAAAACTCTGCCAGGCCCAGGATGGGAGGAGCCACAGCATGAGTCTACCAGGAGAAAAGATCTACAGCACCTGGGACAATCTCCACATCTATCAAGTCAGGAAAAATAAGAATTAGAGAAAGGTCAGTGAAAGTAAAGCTTTCAAGCTAAATTTGGGGGAGGAAAAGCAGTTCAGCCAATCTGCCCCCAGGGCAAGGAAGCAGTGGGGGAAGGGCAGGATCTGCTGCAACCAGCAATTGCCCCCACTGGGTTGCTTCAGAGCTTCTGGACCGTGGTGGTCTGAGACTATTGATCAGGGCCAAGGGCTCTTGCATTGAGCTCCTGGATCCAGACCGTGGTCTTGGGTGGTAGTCCTGGGTGCGTTTTCAGCAAGCCAGAGCTGGTGGGGACTGCAGCACCTTCCTAATAGCTCCAGCAGCTGTGAAAACCCCAGTGATTTGGGACAGAGATTTCCCCACTGGAAGCAGAGTTCCACAAAGCTAAAAAAATACAAAACCCAACCTATTAATTGGCCAACATGAGGAAAAGGAAGCAAGATAAGAACAGCAATAAAACTCTAGAATCTTTTTTTGTGGACAAAAAGGATCAAAGCATGGAACGGGAGGAAGACAACACAGTCAGAACTCCCATACCAAATGCTCCCAAGACACTTAAAGAATGCCTACAAACTATAGATACACTGAAAAAGGACTTTGAAAACCAAATAAGAGAAGTGGAGGAAAAATTGGGAAGAGAAATGAGAGTGATGCAAGAAAATCATGAAAAGAGAATAAACAACCTAACTGAAGAAAACAACACTTTAAAAAATAGATTAACTCAAATGGCAAAGGAGGCCCAGAAAGCCAATGAGAAGAATACCTTAAAAAGTCGAATTTGCCAGATGTAAAAAGAATCTCAAAAGCATTCTGAAGAGAATAATTCCTTCAGAATTAGAGTGAAGCAAGTAGAAGCTAATGACTCTATGAGAAACCAAGAGACTATTAAACAAATACAAACAAATGAAAAAATAGAAAGCAATGTGAAATATTTCCTTGAAAAAACCACTGACCTGAAAAATAGATCCAGGAGAGACAATTTGAAAATTATTGGTTTACCTGAAAGTCATGACCAAAAAAAAAGAACATGGAA
>JAQQSW010000601.1:18557-35387 GCA_028646575.1 Pseudocheirus occidentalis
TTCACACAGCTAAGTGTCTGAGACAGGATTTGAACTCAGGTCTTAACTATTGCCAAGCCTAGCAGTTAATTTATTGCACTACCTAGCTGTCCATATAGACCAATAGTCTTCATTTTACATAGGAACCTGGCAGAGCCCTGCCAGGTCAACTTAATGGGCCAAAGTTACACAGGTTGTAATTTACAGAGCTGGATTTAAACCCAAGTCCTCTGACTCCAAATGCAGGGTTCTTTCCACTATACTCAATTCCCTCCAAAGGCAAAATTTTGGGTCTATTTATGCAAGTTAGATACCAGAATTAATTAAAAGAAGGGGGGTTGCTAAAAGAAGGAAGTAGGATGGGTAAGTGCAGGTGAGTCCTGTGACAAATATCTTGCCCAAATTGGATTTAATAGGATCTGATAGCCCTTAAGGAGAGGCTGAAAAGCTGGCCTAACATATATTATTTTAACATGATCCTAAAACTCTCTCGGTGGGTAAATAACTTGCCTGAGGGTAAATATAGGCACATTTCCTTGAACAAATTTCCTGATTTCCCACCCACCCCAAACTGCTAGTGCCCTCCTTTTTGTTGTCCTCTTGTAATGAACCATTTTGCATATGTTTCTATTTATTTATGTTATATTTATCCCACATATGTTTTTGTGTCTCCTTCATTAAAATGTAAGATTATTATGAGTAGAGATTCTATCATCCTTTGTAAAATGAGGATCATAATAGCACTTGTGTCCCAAGGATTATTGCAAGGATCAAAAGATAAGAATTTATAGGGAGCCTAGCACAGTGCCTTGCACATAGTAGGCATTATATAAATCTCAGCTGTCATCATTATCATTCTTTGTATTTATAAGTACACAGTAGGCACTACATAAATGCTACCTATCATCATTCTTCATACTTTCTGGCATGTAGCAGGCACTACATAAATACTAGCTACCATTATCGTTATAATTCTTTGTACTTGTATCTACAGCACCTAATACTGTGATTCACACATAGTAGGGATTTTATAAATGCTATACCCAACAGCAGCAGCAAGAGTAAAAGTAGCATTCTTTTTACTTGTACCTTTGGTGTCTAGTACAGAACCCAGAACGTAGTAGTAGTTGTCCTTCATACTCGAAGATGACTAAAATGCTACCATTATGTTAGTCTCTGTGTATAATGCATCCAACTGTGGCTAATCAGACCAATACATCCTTGGAAGGCTCTATCACAGGTCAGGCACAAAGAGTCTATATGAAACGTTTGGAGCAGAGATGCCTCTAAATTGGTGCATCACCTGTTTCTTTTGAGCTACTGTAATTCTGCTTTGCTCATAAAGCACAGTGCCATCTTTGATGTGGTCACACCATGCTTGGTGTCCTGGTGCCAGTGTTCCATGTCTCACAGTTGGTTCCAAAATTCTCCAAAGAGACCTTGAGAGTATCCTTCTATTGCTTCTTCTGACCTCCATGTGAATGACTTGGAACATAATAAGAACTTAATGAATAAATGTTTATTTATTGATGGTTGATTGTATTCATTTTATAAGTATGGGCAGGGGAGATACAGTAGAGTGGAGGGAATAGTTTCCTTCCTTCTGAATATCAATTTCTCCTCTAAATCTCTTTTCTTCTCCATGCGGATATGAAAACTTATTTATTCAGGTAATGTTTCATGGACTACAACTCAACTAGTCAATGTGGAATATGTCTGGAGAGGTCAGACACAAGGCAGAAGTATTTATAACAATAAGGTGGTTTGATAACTTATAAATTAATATCTCTTCAGACCTTGGATAAGGGTGTTCTTTAAATCAGAAGCAAAGTCTTGAATGGGGAAGGAATAGTTGAAGAGCACACCAAAACTGGTGCATTGTTGTCATTGAGTAACTATTTAAAATACTGTACAATTTGCAATAATAACATTTTAATTCGTTTACAGATTTTTAGTTTAATCAGCCTGAAGAGCTATATTTTTATACTTCCTTCTCTCAATCAACTCTAAAGACAGAATTTGGCATCTCATCAGTACATGTACATATTTAGAAGGAAAAAAAGAAAAAAAATGTAATTTTCCTTTTTTTTTAGCTGATGTAAGTGTAGCTGAATTTAATAGATATTTTATATTTAGTATTTTATTATTAAGCTAGTGCAGTACAGATGCCCATTTTCAATTATATGAACACATGAAGTGAATGGTACGACATGTAATTTGCATTTATATAGCACCTTTTAAAGGCTCAGGATCTCTAAGCAAAGCACAAGCACTTATGTAACTTTACAATTAAGGATTCACTTCTAATCACTCCTACTTAAATGTGCCTTCTCTTTTCAATCATAACATTTTTACACCTGCAGATAATTGCTCTGACTCTCCATTAGCCTCATCTTCCAGCATACACATTTCATAACTGGAGTTGGAAAGGAAGGCGAATTTGCCAGGAACATTTTATCATTGCCTCACATAAAATGGTTAACAGCCTTAAACACATGGTTGCCTTTAATACTCATCTGACTGACATACATCCGCATCTACATCAAAAGGAAAATATGCCTAAATATGAAATACACTCAAACTCCAGATTCAAACACACTACTAATATATTGCTTGAAAGACGGGAGCTATACATATCCTGAAGATCACGTTGGAAACTTAGTTTCTCTGAATTTTAACACATTTTTTGTTGCTATTGAGGCTGCCATTACTAACACATGTGAGTTTCTGAGTTTTCATGTATAACCAAGGGACTAATAAATAAGAAGGTATTAAAGAATTTTATTTCCTGTTCTTGATGAGAAGAAAGAATTCTGTTGTAACATATGGCTGTTGAAAGTGGCCCTGCTCTTGAATAAAGCTAGAGAATGAATGGCAAGCCTACAAAGATTGGATAGTTGAAGAGGAGGGTGCTGGTGACAGCCATCTGCATAACTGTCTGCTTTAAAGCAGGAGGCTCCATTTTCCAAAGCTGATTAGAGGGAAGATTTATTAAGACACCATGGGGAGCTTGAGGCCATAAAGGAAATAGAAAATATGCAGTTCTTATACTTTGAAAGATTGTCTGAAGCAAAGAGAATAGCGTGGTCTCATAAGAAAAGTTTTTTAAAAAACACAGACAATATGAATGAAAAAGAACGAACAATTATAAGCTGTTTGAATAGTTTTGTTTTAAATAAGAGAAAGGATGTGAAAAATAAATTTAAAACAAACTCTTAGGAACTAAGACTACTGAAGTCACCTAATATATACAAACTTTTAAATATTATAGTAATCTATACTTGTATTATCAATATTCTATAGTGTCTATTGCCTGCCAGGTACTTTTAAGTGCTGGGAATATAAAGAGAGGCTAAAGATGATCCCTACCCTCAAGGAATTTACAATCTAACAGTAACCAATCTAATTGTATAAGCACATGAGCTTACACATTGTAGCAAGCTGTGTTTATATATTTATACCTTGCCCAGTATAAAGTAGGTGCCTAATCAATGTCTCGAGTTAAATTGAATCCTTTAAGTCATTCTTCAAACATATCTTATCCTTCAAAATAGTTTGGGCTATAAATACCCAAACATACTCTGGCTGTGGTAAATCTAGATATGACAATTGCTGGGCTTCATTACTTTTCCCTCTGCTTTGGGTCGTGTCAGGGTCACTTTCCCTGATTGCAGGGGCAGCGGCTTTACCTCCATCGAGAAGGCACCAGCACATTCTCAAGTACAGAAGAGTCATGGCTCAAAGGTGTATATAGTGAAATTTTATTTAGTCCCCTCCATAGCGACACTTTACAGCAAGATTTCAAGACCCCTTCTCTTGCTCCCAAACCTGAGTTTTATAGATCACCCAGACGCACACGTGATAAAAAAAAAACAACAAAAAAACAAAAACCCAAGGTCCAGCTGCAAGGAGCAGGAGCTAGCCAAATGTGGGGGGGGATCATTACAGTTCCAATGTCTTCACCTGGCCCCAGGTAAGGAGATGTCATCTGGAAAACAGGCTTCCATAAGCAGGCGAACTCTAAACTCCGCTGCTCCCCAAGCCCTCCCACCCCCCAGGACCTGGAGAAACCAGCGCACCCAGAACTCCATGTGACCCAGACTTTTCCAGGGCCTTGACTCTCCCCCTGCCTCAGCATAACCACCTGCAACCTATAAGTATTTCTTAACCCTCACAGGAATGTCTTGCTTACAGTAAGTACTCAAAATACATATTTTTAGTAGAATTGAAACCCTTCCATTACAGTGTAGACTTCAGAAGGGTAGGACTCTCTCTCTGCACACAAACATTATCATTTTAAATTTCAGTTCAAAGGTGTCATTAATTATAATTTTAACCTGATTTTATGTGTATAAAAATTTTGTTGTGGAAGTGGTGGCTTGAAGATGTGATGTTATTTGGTCCCTGTTGGGAATTCGATGCCTCTGGGCTCCTCAACCCTTGATAGAATGTCACTGTGTAAAGCTTAAATGCAATTGAAAAGTAAATGTAGAACTGAAGAGAGAATTTGTTCTTCATGCATTTGAGCCAGGGAGAATGAAAGGCTTAACTCAGTGGTTCTCAACCTCCCTAATGCTGCAACCCTTTAATATTCATATGTGGGCCTATCTGCATGAGGGCATAGAGGATGGAGATGGATAGAGGAGTTGTGTCTAAGTTCCTAAGACCTTTGGAAATAAGTGTTTTCCGATGGCCTTAGGTGACCCCTGTGACCAGGTCATTTGACCACCAAAGGGGTAGTGACCCTCAGGTTGAGAACTGCTGAACTGGTTGTAGTGATGGCTACCCATGACATTGCACTTACTCTGATGATAATAAAAGTAGGGGTTGGAGTAGGGAAAATGATCTTCTTCTCCAGCTTACTCCATGATAGTAACAAAAAGGAAATCTTAAAAATAGATACATACATGGGGGTCAAGTGACCAGAGAAATGGTCAAGGATTTCATTTCTCCAAACCACTTCAATGGTCCTACCCTCCAAATAAAGGAATTGTGTGTCAGACACAATAAAAATTATGTCAAAATCCACAAGTCAAAGAGGATAATACTCCAATAAAAGAAGATCTTTATGAATTAGCACTGAATAACTGACTTAAAATGTTCACTTAGTACCTAACCCCCATAAGCTTCCACATGACTGTTAGAGGAGCTTAAGTTAGCTATCACATATGTACAGGAACTTGTCTTGGAACTCCCCCATTACTGGAAATTTTCTGATAGAATATTTCCTATTTTTCTTCTACCCTTCAAAGAGACATAGATACCAACTCTACCTAGCAATCTATCACAGAAATAAATGAAAAATAAAATTAGAAAGGGGGGAAATAAAACTGTGCTGCCTTTTACCTGAGGCTTGGTATTAGGTTAAGGATTTCCCAAACTGAAGAGATTTTTTTTGTCTAAAACCCTACATGACCCCCATTTCTTTAAAGTGGCAGGCGCTGATTTATCCCAGCTATTGGGAAAAGATGAAACTGAAGGGAAGAATTTGGGGCAGGATGCCATCTGTATTACTCATTGGCCTAAAAGGAAAAGGAGCCAGTACCACACTGGAGCCAATCTTGTCTGGAGAGAGTACCTCAGGACAGGGATTCAATCCATGAACTACATCCTCCAACACTAGAAGGCTGTGGCATCCTTGCAGCCCAGTTTTGGAATGTGTGCACCAGCTATAGAGGTGCCAGAAAATGAGTAATGGTGGAAGAGGTTAAAAAAATCAAAAACACCTTGAAACACCACAAATTTCAATAGAAAAATCCCCCAAAATAAAGTAAGAATGTGAAAATGAAATAGAAAATCCTAAAAACCAAAAGGAAGGATAAGTAGCAAACCCTCAAAATGAATACAAAAGTCTTTTAATAAATATAATAATATGAGATTAAAAGACATGAATATTTGATGAAATAGTGTCCTGTGGATTCTAAAGAGAGCATGAAACACAATAATTATTACGCAATGATTTAAAATAGAAATGAAAGCCATACAAAAGAAGTGAACTTGGAACTCTTAATGCAGGATTTTAAAAAGCAATTAGAAGTTTGGGGGGGAAATACTTGACCAAAGAAAATCTCAAATGGAATCACAAATGGAAAGGTAGAGTTTGAGAACACAAAAATACTAAAATTGTGAAAAATCTAGCAAAATATAAGTTGATCCTAATAAAGGATACATCAATTCTACAAAACATCAAAGGCATTGACCTTGAAAAAAGATGCCAGAGACAACTTAAGGATTAAAAATTTTAAGAATATGACTAATTAAAAAAAACCTAAATAGCATAATGAGGGAAGTAAAAAAGAAAGTAAACAACAAATAAACATTGTCCAGAACTCATGGAAACTAAAATCAAAATATCAATAAAGAAAATTCATAGTTTGCTTCTATGAGGTAAAACTCAGAGTTCAATGCACAAGACACAATTTTGCCAAATTTAACAATTTCACTGAAACACAACACTTTTATTCAAACTGTCAGGAGAAAGAATTACAACTATAAAGGAAAGGAAACTTGCATTGCATAGGAATTTGGAGTCCACAAGAAATCACAAACAAAATGGTAAATTCCAAAAAGCAGAGAGACAAAAAATGCAACTGTTCAAACCTGAGACTAATCATCAATGAAAAGATAAACACTAAAATGAACAAAGGAAGGCATTGTAACTTCTTCATGAAAAAATTTTTTTAAATTATATCATCAGAATATTCAATTTAAAAATGACACAGACAACAAAATCACATGAAGGTCATTAAGTATAATCAAGAAAAGAACAAGTAATGTAGAAGTCAACAAAACTCCACAAGGTATTTCAATTAGAAGCAAATTTTAAAAGAAAATAAACAGAATCAAAATATGAAGCTGTAACAAAATTTATGTCAGCTGAATTTTAAAAAGCAGGTGATTTAATCATGATATCAGAAGGAATACAAATAAAATTCATAATATCAACAGCCGTAAAGAAGGAAATAACCTTATACTTAAAGGAACTCTAGACAATGAACCAATACTAAATATACTTACTTGATGTCATGACATCTAAATTTATCAATGAAAAATTAAGTAAATTATAAAAAGATATAGATTGTAACTAAATAAGATAGATTTTATTTTTTAAGGCAATTAGAATTAAAGGACTTGTCCAAGGTCATGTATGTAATGTCTGAGGGAAGATTTGAACTCAGTTTCTCTTGACTCCAGGGCCAGTGTTCTATCCACTGTGCTGCCTCACTTCCTCATAATAGTAGATTTTAATGTGATTCTCTTAGAAGCTGGAGAAAAAAAATCTAAGTGAAATATTGCAAAACCTAGAAGTGAAAGGCTAGGGTGACCTATGAATGAAAACGTTAGCAAATATGCACATTTCTTAGCGCTGTAGCATCATATGGAACACTTATAAAACTAGACCATATACCAGGTCAAAGAGAGATGATAAATATAAAAAACAAAACAAAACAAAACAACCCAACCCAGAAACACAAAACAAGTCTTTATAGTCCATTATGCATTTTTTAAAAAAGTGATTAATGTAAGAAGCACATAGACCTAAGTGGAGATTTAATAAACACATCTTGTAAAAGGATGAGTCCTATAAAATAGGGATAATAATATCATTTACTTCTCAGGGTTGTTGTGATGTTTAACTGAGATTATAAATGTAAAGCACTTCAGATACTATCTGGCACATAGTAAATGCTTTATAAATTGTTTTATGTGTATATGTACACACATATACGCATGTGTGAACATATATGTGTACACACATACATAGAGTAAATCATATGTCTTCTGACCAGAATAAAGTAATTTTGAATATTTCAATAATTCAATTCAACTGTTATTAATTACCTATTTTATGCAAAATATTAGCTTAGGCATTGGAAGAGGCATGATATTAAGAAAAGTTATAGTTTCTGTACTTAACGGAACTTACACTCTACCAGACAGAAGTATTCTCAACACAGGTAACCATAATATACAATAATGCATAAATACATTAAATTGTTGCAAAACAAAGTACTTAGTGATATCTGGTTGGTGCATATAGTACTGCTACCAACTAGGGGATCAGGAAAGTTTTCCTGGAGAAAGAAATATTTTAGGTATGGCTTAAAGGATGGTGGTACTTCAACTAGTGAAAAAGGTTTGGGAGGAAAATTTGGCCACAAGAAGTTTTCAATGATATGGAAGAGGAACTTACAAACTATGTTTTGGACACAAGAGCAGTTTGATTTAGCTATAGTTTAAGGTATGTGGCAGGGTATTAGTCAACTCAACAAAAAGTTTAAGTGACATTAAATTGTGGAAAGCTTTACATGCCAGGTAGAAGAGTTTGATCTTATAGTCAGTAGGCAACAGGAAGTCACCAAATATCACTGAGTAGAGAAACGTCATGGTGAAATATATCTAACCATGGAAGTTTAGCCTAAAATTAATGTCCTAAGATAGATTGAAATGAAAAGATAATAGGAACAAGAAGTCCTGTTAGTGATTATTGCAGTCCTTTGGCACGTGTTAAGGAAGCCTTGTGGTGCCAATGGTAATAGAAAGGCAAGAATTGTAAAGAAATTGGGACAGTAGACCCCCTAGGACTCGGTTACTTATTGATGTAAGCAATGAGGAAGAAGTACAAGTGGTTTCTAATGTGAAACCTGGAAATAGTGAAGTTTTTAAAAGGAGCATTTTTACAAGGAAAGATAATGTTCTTTTTCTCAATCTGAACACAGTACCATTTAAGATCATACTGCTCTTTTTGGAAAAGGTCTAAGCAAAACACAATTTTTCTTTCATCCGGTAGCATTCATTATATCTGACCCCCCAAAGTAATCCTATCACTTTCTTGTTTGTAGTTGGTTTGTTTTTCATTCATCTACTGGAACATTTTACACAAGACTCAGCTAATTCTGAGTTTTATTCTTCCTGGCACTAGTTTGAAAGTTCTATGACTATTTTTGGTTACTTGTTCCTCTTTCTATCTTTTGTACGCATTCTTTTTACATCTGATCTCATTAAAGAACTCTTTCCGTAGTCCAATTAGTCTATTTGAATGTTTTTTTCTCTCTTTTTCTGCTGGAATCATTCATGTTTGCATAGTTGGAATATTTCTTGGAAACTTCCTTCTCTTTTGAGTTGTACCTATCAGATTACACATAATTACTTTTCCCTAATTAAAAAATTGCTTTTTATTTTCTGTTACACATTTGCAAATGACCTTCCTTCATATTTATGTTTCTTCAAAGTTCCTACATTTTCACTTGACCTGCCGGGTCTTCTTTACTGGTGATATTTGAAATTATCAACAAGTCAAGAATTTATCAGATGCTTCACTATTAGCAGAAGGAGAATTTCAGCAGTTTATGAGATAGTTAAAATTACGCACTTTCTCCTTTGTGCCAGCTTTATAATTTGTACTTGGCCACAGAATGTCATGAAAATGTCTACAAAGACTATGATTTGTATTTTTGAACTATTGAGTATTATACTATTATTATCCAATCCATCAATTAATGAAGCGTTACCTTCTGAGCCCTACTAGTTGTCAAACACCAAGCCCCTGTCCTAGGTGTTAGACTTACAAGACAAAGGATGAAACAAATCCTACATGCAAGAAACTTACATTCCAAGAGAGAAATCAGTGAGAGACAGAGAGAGAGAGAGAGAGAGAGAGAATGTATACACACACATGCATAAATACTCCATGCCTCCTGGATTCTCATCATCCTCCATGATCACATTAACTCTGAAACTCACACAAACTCAGTCTCCCCTGACCCTGAGGCCACTCCCTCCTTCTGATTGGAGAGGGTGAAGTGTAGAGAATGGAAAGCTCCTTCTAAATGCTCCATTTAAGGAAGACACACAGGGCTGCCATCTCATTTCTAACAAATTTTTCTAATCTTTCCTTATACATTGGGTATCCTTCTCCCTTTCCAGCTTTCTTGTATTTGCTGCTTTCTCACATTAGATTGTGAACTCCTTGAGATGAGGGGCTGTTTTTTGCCTCAGTTTGTATCCTCGGTGCTTAGCACATTTCCTGGCACGTAGTAAACATTGAATAAATGTTTATTGAATCATCTACTAAACATGTGAATGCATACACGTGTATGCATGCATGTATATATGTGTAGGCATATATTTACATATGTACATGTGTATATATGCACATGTACATATATAATAGACTGAATAAATAGAGAATAAGCATAAATAAGCAAATATGCATATATATACCTATATGTCTCTATGCATAAATATAACAAATATATATGCACATTTATGTATATGTAAAATAAAAATAAAGAAGGATAAATAAAAAAGGATTATGATACAAGGCAGATTGGAGGGAAGAACACTAGCAGTTAAGGGACATTCAGAAATAATTCATGTATAAAGAAGTAATTGAGCTATATCTTGATGGAAGAGAGGAATTCAGTGACAGAGAGATCAGGATAAAGTATATTCCAAGTATGGGGGCTAGCCAGTGAAGATGCAAGGATATTGGAGATCGAATGTTGTATGTAAGAAATAGATAAAAGACCAATTTGGCTAGCTTTCAGGGTTTGGGAAGGGGAATAATACCTGGTTGTTTGGTTGGTTACTGTCCTTTCTGGAAGAGGACCAAAATGATATTACTATGCTAGAGTGAAGTTTCAAAGTGTCCAACTTTGACTTATCAGACCAATACAAGCACAGAATCCTCTGCCATAGGTCAGGTACAAATACCTCATGTGAATATTTGGGCTGGATTCAATAAATTTGCACATCCTACATTTCCTTTGTGCTGTTTTAATTCTGTTTTGTTCATAGAGCACAGCACATTTTCTGCTGTGGGCACTCCATGCTGAGTGGTCCTATGCCAGTGTCTCCCATGTCACACTATCAATTCTAAAGTTCTTAAGAGATATCTTGAGAGTGCCTTTGCATCACTTCTTCTGACCACATTTCCCTGTGTGAGTTCTCCATAGAATAGTCTTTTGGGGAAGTGCGCATTTTGCATTCTAGCAAGGTCAATACCTAATGAAGCTAGAAAGAGAGGTTAAGACCAGGTTGTAAAGTTTTAAGAGCTAAAATGAGGAGTTTATGTTTTATCCTAGAGTTAATACAGGGGCACAGGAATTTATTGAGTAGTAAGTCACATAGTCAGATCTGTATTTATGGAAAAATCTCTGCAACAATGTGGATGGAAGATGGAAGATGTACTGGAATGGTGAGAAATTGGAGACAAGGAGACCAATTAAAATATTAATGCACAATATAAGTGAAAGGTGATGAGAGCCTGAAATAAAGTAGTAGTATGAATAAAGAGAAGGGGTCATATGTAAATGATATTGTTCCTCTCTAGCCATCCACAGGATGGAGGCAAGTTTGGTCCAGCTGACATTAATTGGTATCAGAAGCGGGATTAGACATGGAACTGGGTCACTAGACTCTCCAGTACCAGTGGGAATGAATTAGCCTGCCAGAGATGTATTTCTCCAGAGAATGACACTCCCCACCCCCATCTGGTGAATACTCTGCCCTTTTCCCTGCTCCAGTCTTAAGCTCCCCACTTTGATCTTGCCATTCTTTGTGAGGAAAACTCCAGGGCCCCTCCAGTGACCCACTTAATCCTGGTTCACTCTGGTAAGGATAGCCTTTATTAAACTTCACACCTCTGTTAACTGGGCTTTCTGTCTGCCATTGCTGATTTTGGGGTCTTTGGTTTGTTTGTTTGGCATGCCTCTGTAAAATTTTGTCCCTCTACATGCTTCTTGTGCCTCTGCACAGTTCTGTTTTTTAAACTGCATGTAAAGTTGAAACTGCTCACCTCTATAATGGTGTGCCTCTGCATGAAATGTGGCTGCACACTCTTGTTTGTATCCTATTTTGTTGTTTTATCTGTGTTTGTGTGTTGGTAAAATGTAAAGCTTCTGTCATGTAAAATATTTGTGCAGATTCTGTTACTTTGAAATTACTTTACAATGCGACCAATCAGAAAAACTTCGAAGGGATTTAGCCAAAGAGTTTAGAACAATGGGAAAGATAAATGAACTTTCATACTTAACAAATTATCCCAGTAAACAGGACTAACTCCCACTTTAGACTTTCTGGGGGAGATTAGGTAATCTCCAGATTACCATATAATCAAAGTTTGTAGAACTGCTAAAAAAAATTTCTTAGCATATTTTGGAGGACTGAAGATGAATAATTTTAAGATTGCAGAGGAGAACTCCTGGGATTTAGGGTAATTCCAGAAATTCACTCCCTTCTGAAATATCTTAGTAAGCTTTATGATGCCACTTTGTAGAATTTGTATTAAGGAAAAATGAGGATTAGATTTTATAAAAGTTTTAAAAGTAAATTGCAAGATTAATAGCTTTATTGGTCTAGGGCAATGAAGGAAGGCAGCTAGTTTGGAAGTAATACAGACTGAAGAAAATAATATAGGTAAAAGGCTTGTACCTTATAGCTATCTCTTGTTAAACCTTCCTTAAATCACCCAAATCAGAGACCCTCTTCCTCTTATTGTATTAATCCTTCCATTGACACCTGCAGATCAGAGACCGTCTCCCTCTTTTTCTGCTAACCCCTATCATTTCAGGTAAGGTTCTCAAATAAAGGAGTTGGAAAAAAATGCTGGAAAAATGTAGGGAAACTTGAATTACATTAAGATGGCAGAAATTTATTAAGTGTACAATCTCAAGCAAGTTATATTATCTCTGTTTGCTCCAGTTTCCTGATCTGTAAAGAGAATAATAATAACGGTACCCATCTCCCAGGGTTGTTGTAAAGATCAAAGTAATAATGATTATAAAGTGACTGGCATTGGCTAAGAACAATATAATTATTATTATTATTTCTTTAATGGAATATAATTGTTCCATGCCTGATAACTAACATGGTTTTAAAATGCCAAAAATGATAAATTAATTATTTTATATTGATAATTTGTGAATGCAACTGATATCATCTGTAGTTTTATTTCACATTTTAAATACATGATGTTATTTATATTGTAATTGTATTTCTAAATTCTCTTACTTGGTGAAATTTGAGAGATTGTTGCAACAGAAATGCAACTGGACAAAACAACTTTTAAATTTGGATGCTGTTACACATGATTTGAGCTTTTAAAAGGATGTGATAAAAAACAGATCTTTGAAAACCATTAAATATTTAATGAGGTATATTTTGTTACAAAACAGATAAGATATAATAGCAAATTTTCACTTGAAATTCTTGCATATTAGGAAATTTTAGATAATGGTTTAAAGATGTAGCTTCAACAAATCAATTATGAGTCACCTATCAGGTGTTTGCTGTAGGTGTGAAGCCTCATAATATAGGTAGCCTTACTTTACAAGTAAAGGATAAATGAAAAGTTAACTGTTAGAAAAACATCAGGAAAGATATTCAAGGCTTAAATTGTGGCTAGTGATATTTTGCTCTTCAAGGTAAAAGTTCTTGGGACTGCAATTTAATATTGTCTTGACTTTTGATTGTGGAGACAGTCATCTGATTTGTCATGAAGCAAATTGTAGGAAATGACATGTGCTGCAGTCTGAGAACTGCTAAGGGTGGATGTCTGTCCTTGAGAAAAGTTTTGGTGATGACTTCGGTACAGTCTAGGTAGAATTAGCCTGACTATTCCTCCATTGTGCTATTTCCTTTCTGAAAATGAAATTTCCTAACCAGGTTAATCTTGAGTCTGGCTTTTAACACCTTGTGACTACAATATTGGTTGTTATATATGACTCATGCCTGGAATCAAATTATTTTCCCATTTTAATGTATCTGTCTGATAATCTTAAAAGGCAGAGGAGTTCATTCTCCAGTTGGACTCTCACAGATTTTTAAAAGATTCCTAAATCAGGTATAGGATTTAGGTAAGGATAGAAACGACTAATGGTATATAAACTGAAATCCTCTGAAATCGAAGACTCAAATTTTGGTCATTGTACTAAGTCATATTAAGTCAGAATTATCTAGGAAGCTCTAGTTTTGAAACAGGAGCAGTGGAGTCCCTTTTAGAGCTGTATTGAGAATAAAGCATATTGTCTAAGAAAGGATATCTAGTGACCAGAAGACTATATGAGACATTTGAAACTTAAAATGTGCTGGTTAAATGGACATTGAGATTGAGAATGGCTGTAGCAGCAAGCACCCTAGCATACCCAGCATGGCTGCTAGCACAGGTTCTTTGATCTGCTTTCCTAAGGGAAAGCAACTCAAAAAGGGTTAACAATCTTACTTTAATCAATCAAATACATATCATTTACCTAGTTCAGGGGGAAAAGTCAGCACCCTGAACTTCAGAGAATACAAACAGAAGTTACAAGCAGACAATAATGCAGAGAAAATAACAGTTTGGTAGGTAGGGCTTCTAGCTGATCATTACATCCATACCTAGTTAGTCACCAGAGAGAGAAGCACCAACATTTGAGTTTTAAGAGCTAGGGGGCGGGGTTCAGTGGTTGCCCAGAGTCTCATCTGGCCAAATCACACCACTCTTTCAAAAGTAAGCCCCAAAGCAAAACCTTGCCTCAGAGGTATAGATAGCCCTCTCCAGCCTGGGAGAACTTCACAACCCTTGTTACTCACTTGACTACAAAGTAACAAAAGCTGTGCCTCCCTGAAAAACAAGCCTTCAACCACAGGCTTCATGTGAGCACCTGCATCCTATTATGGGACAGAGTATATTTTTAAATCAGGAAACATCCTCAAATTCACCTAGGCTTATGGAGGGAAGATATTCAAATTCCTATTATCATTACAATGGGTTATAAGGACACAATGGACCTCGATGTTAATTAATATTGCTAAAACTATTATATTGCTTTTCTCCTTTGTTTCAAGAAGTTTAAGTTTTCTTGGTTGTCTTGTTGACATGTAAATCTCCCTTCTCTGAGCTAGTTCATTGTGAGACCTCTAGGTAGTCTGATCTGTACCTGATTTAATGTAATTATGCAATTATGGGAATTATGCGAAAACTTTATTGCATTGTTTGAACCTAGCCCTGCATGACTGGGAAACTGGACCTATGTGCTGTTTAGAGATGCTGACCATAAACTCAGTTCCTAAGGTTGATGTAAGAAGTTTTTTCAAAATTGTCAATCAATCAATCATTGTTTCTAAGGGCCCCTATTAAGTCCTTCTGACTACTCCCACAGCTATCAGACTTGTGGGTGTGTACTTCTGGATCATCTGAAGAAAGTTCCTCTCCTGAGTGAATAGCAGGATGCTGCAGGGATGTCAAGGTTTGTCTAGTATAGACCCAGAAGCAGGAAACACCCAGACAAGATAGCTGTCCCAAGATTCTGGATGAGGGCTGAGTATATTATCCTAGTTTGCTTTTTTTTCTTCTTCCCTTTTGTTATATGTCCAACCACCAAAGCCCTGATTCAAGTGTGTTTGGGCCATTTCTTTTTTCCCTACATTTTTAAATTGTTTATTTGGTATTGGAATTAATTTTTCTTTAAATGCTTGGTAGAATTCACTTGTGAATCCATCTGGTCCTGGGGACTTTTTAAATCAATTAATGTATTTTAGTTTTCAACATTCACTTCCATAAGATTTTGAGTTCTAAATGTTTTCCTCCACCCTCTCTTCCCCTTTACCCAAGATGTATAGCAATCTGATACAGGTTCTAAATATACTTTTTTATACTATATTGAGTTGATGATTATAAGTGAAATTATTTTCCCATTTTTAAGATAGCTGTCTGATAATCTTAAAGAATGGAGGAGTTCATTTTGCAGCTGAACCCTTATAAATTTTTTAAAGATTCTTATATCAGGTACAAGATTTAGATAAGGATAGAAAGAGTTAATGGCATATAAGCTAAAAGAGTTGCCAGAGTTGTTTTGATTTTCATTTTTTCTACTAAATAGTGATTTAGACAATTTTTTCATATATCTATAGATAGTTTAATTTCTTCATCTGAAAGTTGCATATTCATATCCTTTGACATTTTTCTTAATTGGGGAATGCCGTATATTCTTATACATTTAACTCAGTACTCTATATACTTTATTTTTTTATATACATTTTTATTTGTTTTATTGTTTACATCATTCATTTCCATGAGATTTTTGAGTTGCAAATTTTCTCCCCGTCTTTCCCCTACCCCAACCCCAAAACAGTGAACCCACTGTAAAGTCCCTCCCATGATCTGCTCCCTTTCTGGTAGGGCGGGTGGGGTCGCCCTACCGCAGCCCCTATATATCTGAATTCCTAGTTGCATGTATTGCAGAGCTTTAAATTCTAGATTCTTTTGGTTCCTTCCTTGTCACCCACCCCCACTGGAAGGAGAAGCAATTCAATATAGGCTGTACATGTGTAATTACGCAGGACATCTCCACAGTGGACATATTGTGAGAGGCTGATTATATGTCCTTCCTTCCTATCCCAACCTCCCCCACTTGTTTTATTCTCTACCCTGTCCCTGTCCCTTTACTGAGGTGTGTGTTTCCAGCATCCCTCCCACAGACCCTGCCCTCTCCTCCATCATCTCACCTCTCATCCCCATACCTGCTACTCTCCTGTGTGGCATGATACCCAGTTTAGAGTTCCTTCCCTAAGCCAAATTCAATGAGAGTAAATGAACGTAAAGTTGTAACAGTTATCCCTTGCTTCTTCTATATGGGATGATTAACCCCATTTTGTCTCTCCCTTTCTCCTCTCATTCTAGTCCTCTCCCACCTGAGAATTTCACCTTTTAAAGTATCATCCCTTCATATTCAATTGATCCTATACCCTCTATGTACACATATACACACATGCTCAGATATGTATTCATATGCATATATGGCCTCCTATATAGACATATATATGTATATATATATATATATATATATATATACATATACATATACACAT
>JAQQSW010000602.1:0-17056 GCA_028646575.1 Pseudocheirus occidentalis
AGGGATGCTGGAAGCACACACTTCAGTAAACAAGGACAGGGTAGAGAACAGAAGAAGGGTGGAGGAGAGATAGGAAAGAGAAACAGATGATCACTGTCACAATCTGTCCACTATGAAGATGTCCTGTATAATCATACATCCATAGCCTGTATTGAACTGAGTGTCCTTCTAGTAGGGGTGGGTGACAAGGGAGGAATAGACAGAATCTAGAAGTTAAAGTTCTGCAATACCTGCAAGTAGGAATTAAGATATATAGGGGCTGGGATAGGGAAACCCTTCCTGCCCTACCAGAAAATAAGAGAGCAGAGCAGGGGAGGGGCTTTACAGTGGGATTGCTGTTATAGGGTTGGGGCAGGAGCAAGACGGGGAGAAAATGTGTAATTCAAAAAATGTAATGAAAATGAATAATGTAAACAAGTAAACAAATAAAAACTCAATTAAAAAAAACAAAAAACAAACAAACAAAAAAGATTATATATGGGATCCTGTGGGCCACACATTGACTTAGAAAACCACTTATTAATATTCTCTATCTTTTCTTCTTTTTTATTTTGTTAAATATTTCCCAATTATATTTTACTTTGGTTCAGGCTATACTTAGAAGCGTTGTGGGCTCCATGTCCCCAGTAGTTGTGTATTTGGCATCT
This sequence comes from Pseudocheirus occidentalis, assembly GCA_028646575.1. Classification (NCBI taxonomy): domain Eukaryota; kingdom Metazoa; phylum Chordata; class Mammalia; order Diprotodontia; family Pseudocheiridae; genus Pseudocheirus; species Pseudocheirus occidentalis. The sequence goes on from JAQQSW010000602.1 coordinate 648, forward strand.
GAAAGGATTGGGTTTGAATTCTGCCTGAGATACTTATTCACTGTGAGTCCCTGGACAAGCAGCTTGTCCAGTTTCCTTGTCTCTAAAATGAGGCTAATAATACCTTCTATTGCACAGGGTTGTTGTGAGGACCAAATAAATATAGTGTTCACTGAGCACTTTGCAGTCTTTAAGGCAAATATAAATGTTAGCAATTGTCTTTCTAATGTCCAAGTTCTATTTATCCAAATAGACAAAGCAAAAAAAAAACAGTGTTGAGTTTGATGATGGCCCCAAATTTCTACAAACACAGTAAAAAACCAAAGGGTATAAAATGCACTAATGGTTCTTAAAAATACACCATGTAAAGCCCATTTCAAGTAGTTCTTCAAAACTTCATCTCCTGATTATAACCATTTAGGAGAGAAAAAAATCAATGAAAAAATCTTTAGCTCATAATTAGGAACAATTTAAGTTGATGAAAAATTTATCAATTTCTATAATGATTTCATTCCCTAGACTTTCTTAGGACCAAAGAATATAAGACATGTGTCTTTCTTTCCTCTTCTCTTTTTTCTGCCTGTTTCTCCATTTTCAAACCCACTGTATAAAAAGCAGTAAAGATTTATTTAAACAATTATATTTATTTGGTAGTGGTCTAAGCTTTATGGAAAATCTTTGGTATTCCAGAAAATAGCCAACCAAAATAAACAGGTTTTTTTTTTTGGAATGGGGAGAGGGCATCTTAAACTGTAAACATCAGATTTAGTCTGAATTTAGCTGGGGTGTGGGGGGAAGGCAGTTAGAGGACAGCTGGCCAATGGGAGCCCAGCCCTTTGAGCATGGATGGGGTGCTCTGTATTAGCCTATAGAAGACTTGGGTCATTTCTGGATATGTGTACTGGTGACATAAGGGGGAGACCCTGCCCCCAATTAATATCTTGGTCAGTTACTTTCCACTGTATGCATTCTGATGAAAAGCCTTTTAGTTGACTCTGAGCTAGAACTAAGAGGACATACAAAAGGCATGAAAAGAAATAAATCTTTGTGAGGTAGACGGAACAAAAAAATGCTGAAAGCCTCTAGTTGTGGGGGACCCTTCCTGATCTGGTTGCCATGTGGACTCAAACACATGGTACCTTTTCCCCTTCTGTTTCAGTTGTATTCATTCTGCACTGATTTTAGAAAAAGGAATATCAAAAAAAGTTTGACCTTGTAAGCTTTAAAATGTCAGAAAAGTCCTAAGAGATCCAGCACATGTCACTAGCCAGATATGTCCAGATAAGCCACTAGCCAATCTAACTCTGATGAGCAACCTTCATTTCCCACTGGTTTATTCCTCTGGACTCCTACATGATGCCTTAGGAATCTCTTTATCCTGAAAGATCACTTCAACCTTGGAACTCACCTCAATAGTACCTGTTGCCCCTGGAGCCCTCCTTGTGATTGGAGAGTGGAGAAATCTTCCCTGAGCCTCTATTTAAGGAAGGTGCCACTTTGAGAATAAGCTTTCTCTCCCTGCTCAGGGAGAGATGAAGTTTTATACTTTACTTCTTAGTAAATAACCTATTTCTAAAAGCCAAACTCAGTCTGGCTGGTTAATTAATATCAACTGAAAAACAATGGGAGAAGTTATAAAGCTCTGGGGACCAACCTGGCAGGTCTATTTGTAGTTAGGGGAGTAAATACAGAGCCCATTCATACTACATTAGAAAATTACAAATGCTTGTTTACTAGAATAATTAATGGAATTTTAATCTCTATTTTGGCAATTATGTAAAACCTCAATAATTCAGATTTAATTGTCTTAGACTTTGGGATGACCTGATGCAGTGACATGGTAAATATTATCTTTGTATTGCTCATTATTATGAGTGTGTCAATAGAGGATTTGTCACCAGTGGGTCTCACAGTAGCCAGCCATGGAACTTGACGCTACAATCCTACACTATATGTTTACTCATAACACATCCCTGTGTGGTGACCCTAATCAACTAGTTCTTCCTCTCTACCATAGCAGGCAGGTCCTTTCTCAAGCTAAAATGCCAAGCAATACAACTGTACTGAAGAGAGTACAATTCTGATGGGCTGACCACTTTGTTTGAATGCTAAATGTATATCTGCATAAAAAGACTATTTTACAGAGAACTCACACAAGGTAAGCACTCACATGGAAGTCAGAAGAAGAGATACAAAGACACTTGCAGGGTCTCTCTAAAGAAATTTGGAATTGATTACATTACCTGGGAGACACTGGCAAAGGACCACCCAGCATGGCATACCCACATCAAAGAAGGTGCTGTGCTCTGTGAGCAAAGTAGAATTGTAGTAGCTCAAAAGAAATGGGAGATGTGAACATTTAAAGGCATCTCCACTCCAAATGTTTATGTGAACTATTTGTGCATGACCTGTGATAAAGTCTTTTAAGCTCACATTGGTCTGATCAATCACAGTTGGACATACTCCAACATAATGATGTCCTTTTGGTCCTCTTCCATGACAAAGAACAACAACCAATCAGCAAGCAAGCTCCCAGCTCCTGATCCTTCTGATTCAGAGTTGATGCCTTCTAAAAGTGAAAGTCTTACACACACACACACACACACACACACACACAACACACAGAGTCTCTGTTCTTTTTCCTTTCTGCACCATAATCCTCATCATCCTATTCCATTGTGCCATTGGGAATCCAGTTCTCTTTCCATTCTAAACTTCTTAATTTGAAACATTTTCCATCTTCTTGTGCTAGGAGAAACCTGGATCTCTAGCCACCTTCTCCAGTCCTATATGCTCCTGTTATGCCTACCAAAGCACTGGACCAAGAGGGAAGGCAAGCCTACTCACCATTTCTCATTCCTTCTTCTAGAGCAGTGGTTCTCAACCTTTGGGTTATGTTCAATTTGTAACAATGAAAATACATCCTGCATATCAGATATTTACATTATGATCTACAACAGTAGCAAAATTATAGTTATGAAGTAGCAATGAAAATAATTTTATGGTTGGGGGTCACTACAACATAAGGAACTGTATTAAAGGGTCGCGGCATTAGGAAGGTTGAGAACCACTGCTCTAGACTGTCCCTTTATCATCTCATCACTCAGCAGCCTCTCTTCCTTAAGTTGATGAAAAATTTATCAGTTTCTATAATGATTTCATTCCCTAGACTTTCTTAGGACCAAAGAATATAAGACATCTTTCTTTCCTCTTCTCTTTTCTCTTTCCTCTTCCACAAATCCTCATAGACAGGTCCAACTATTTGCCTGTCATCTACTGGCCTATTTTCATTCTTTCTTCTTTCTCAAGATGTTTTAGCTTTATGTAAAATCTTTGGTATTCAGAAAAATACCCAATCAAAGCAAACAGTATCAGGAGAGGGGAGAATCTTGAATTGTAAATGTCAGCTTTAGTCTGAATTTTAGTTGGGGAAGGGGGGAAGGTAGAGGAAAGATCATAGTGTCTTTTTTTCCCCTACTACCCTTCCTGCCTTTATATTGAAAAACTTCAACACATAATTCCCTGTCACCTGATAAACTTTGGCTTCAACAGCTGTAACCTTCACAATCCCTCAATGTCACCTAGTCATAGTCATACCCTGATCTTGGCTTTCTACTTCCATGATCCAGAACAAGGAAATTATTTTCTTTAATCAGGTTCTCCTATATTTTGATTTTTCTATCTCTTCATATGACTATGTGCTTTATTTGGCCTTATGGCCTGAATTAAAGCAAAGACTCAGGTTTAGGAATTTCAGGAGACTGGTACATGGGAAGGTGACATAAACAAGACCTATATTATTATGTGGTGGAGCAACCAGACAAACTAAAACATACACACAGTATGTCACAATATAAACATAGGCACATCCCCATGGATGTAAGAAATTTACCCAATGTGAAGGGGAGGGAAAGGTGTGAGGGAAGAAACACACTCAAAGTTGGTATTCAGATGACAAAATTATATACCCTAAGAATGAATTTGTTTGATAAAAGGTAATAGGGACAAGATGTGGCTGCAGGGAGGGGAAGCAGGCATTTTGAATCAGATCCACATATAGTGGAGAAGTTTTGGGGTCACTTGTTGATATCAGGCTTGGGTGAGGATAGGATATGGACAATTTATTGGAGACACAAACAGGAGAGTGTGTGTGTGGGGGGGGATAGGGTGTCTAATGTTACCTATCTAAGGCAATAGAGTAGAGGACTAGTTTAGACCCCTGTGGGCAGTCAAGAGTTTAATCAAGTCAAAAGCCTTACCTGCCTGACATAAAGTTAACAGTGGAAAAGTACTATACACTATTCATCTTTGCCCATGTGCTTTTATGGGCATTAAGACCTCTTAGCCTGAGTGACTCCATATTAGAGTCCTATTATTATAACTCTAATGTAAAGTTTATAATTATCACAGTATAATTTCTTTTCACCATGAATTCCTTCCCTTCCAACTCCTGTCTTTTCTCCCTCATTCTATAAACCATATTCTAGACTCACTTTCTTCCCTTCACAGTCTGTATCCTATGGTTGACTGATTCTAATATGTATTATCCTCTACCTTTGAGTCCCTTGTCATTTTATCTTCTAGCACTAAGATCTAGCTTAATCTCAACCCTGGATTACTTTCACCATCTGCCTTCTTAAACTTGACTTCTGTTCTCTTAAACACTTCTGAAGACTGACTGAGTTCAGTACAAATTTATGTTGCTTATTTTTGCTTGGATGGGTCTTCACTGCTCTATATCAGTCTTAACTTGTTTTTGTTGATTAGTCATATTTTACAGTTTGTGACCTCATTTGGCAAAGCCACTGGAGTGGTTTGTGATTTTCTTCTCTGGCTCATTTTACAGATGAGGAAACTGAGTCAAAAGTTAAGTGATTTAACTAAGTCATGAGGCTAGTGTCTGTGTTTTTATTTGAATTCAGATCCTCCTGACTCCAAATCCAGAGCTCCATCTACTGCACCACATATCTGCCCCTCAGTCTTAACTGCCAAACTCCAGTCTGAACAACCCCAACCATCTAGTTTATCTGCTCTGAGTCACATACTGCTGAATGGTACTTTGCAAATGTATGTTGTTTATTCTTGATTGGGAGTTCAATGTGGCATAGCAATATGATTATTCTTCTCTATTGCATTTTCCTCAGATTCTATTCCAAATTTTCATTTTATTCCCTTTCATTCATTCTATATTCCAACCAAACTGGCCTAGTAATTGTTCCCTACAATCAAAATGCAGTCATCATGCCTTTGCCCCGACTGTTCTCAATGCATGCTCTGACATTTTCTCTTCCTGAGAATCCCTACTTTCCTGAAGATACATAATATAAGCCTTTCCAAACTCTCCTCCCCTTCCTACTTGTATTAGTTGTACTTCCTTTATCCTGAAATTAGGTTGTGTTTACTTATTTGTGCTATGTGTTATTACTCTTGCCCTCAGTAGACTGCAAGCTCCTTGAGTGTAGAGAGTCAAGAAGACTCATTTTCATGAGTTGAATTTCAAAAACTTATCTCCCAATTTCTTCCCAGTTAATTTAGCATGTTGTCAGTCAGTTTTCTGTGTTTTGGTCCTGAGTGTTCAAGGGCAGATAGGTGGGGCTCAGCACTTTCTCAGTTGCAATATCTTGTTGTCAACCCACTGCCACTGGACTCTGATGACTCTGGAAGAGAAACTGAGGCTGATGACTTCTTGCAACTCTGCCTCAGTTAAATCCAATTTATGCACAAATAAAAAAGCATCACCTATCCCTTTTTACCATTTTTGCCTAACTTAAAGTCCTGTGGTAACAGGCAAGTATCTCCAGGTGGAGATACGCCGGGAGCTGTAGTCACAACTCTGCATACAGGCAATCCAGGTCTTAGGGTCATCTTCTCCCTGGACTGAAGCAGCAATGAGATTCAGCAGCTCCCTGGGTGTCTGAACAGTCTTTTTAAAGGACTGCAATGCTCACCTCCTGATGTGAAGAAAGAACTAGAAAAAGTGCCCTAAAAATTGTCTGCTTCACCCAACCTGACCTATTTACTGCTTTAGGCGGGGATCCTACCCTGCACAAAATCTTTTGCAAAGATGATTCCACTCACCATCAGTATGTAGAATGTGCACACACTTATGGACAACCTGAAATCCAGTAGATGAATAGCTCTTGTTCTGAGAGAACTCACCAGGTTTTACATCCAAATAGCAGCCCTGAGTAAAACACGGCTGGCAAATGAAAGCCAGCATACAGAAGTTGGAAATGGATACACATTTTTCTGGAGTGGCCACAGTGAAGGGGAGCTCTGTGAAAGTGGTGTAGGTTTTGCAATCAAAACTAATCTAGTAAACAAGCTTGTATGCCTACCAAAAGGAGCTCATGACAAGGCAAATGTTACTTTCAGGAAAGTGCTATATCATCATTATCAGTGCCTATGCTCCCACTATGATGAACCCTGATGAGGTCAAATGAAATTTTTATGAAGACTTGAAGATCCTCATCATGAGTGTGCCGAAAGAAGACAAGTTTATTATTCTGGATGACTTTAAAGCAAGAGCAGGCCAGATATGTCAAGGAATCTTTGGGAGGAATGCAGTTGGAAAAGGCAACAGCAATAATCACTTACTACTTAAGACCAGTGCATCTCATGACCTTCTCATTACCAACAGTGCTGTCTCTTTGCCTAAACACAAAACTTTGTTGAAGGACCCTTGTGGCAAGCATTAGTATCTGATAGACTATGTCCTTATAAGGACAGTTGTCAACCAGTTTTCTGTGATTTGGTCCTGAGCATTCAAGGGCATATTGATGGAGCCTGGCATTCTTTCCATTGCAACATCTTCTGTAAGGAGAAGAGATAGGATGATGCAAGAGTGATGACAGTGATGCGTGGTGCTGCAGAGTGCTGGACTGATCATAGACTCACCGTCTCCAATCTAAAAATCTACTTTCAACAAAAGTGGTGGTCCCAAGGCAAGATCACTCCTAGGAGACTTAATGTTAACAGATTATAGCACCTTTCTGAAGAGGAACAGTTCATTGCTAACTTGGAGATAAAGTTGAGCAACAGTGGAGCAGAAAAGGAATAGGGAGCTTTCAGTAGTTTTGTGTACAGCACTGCAATTACTTATTTGGACCAGAACATTCATAAATGTCAAGACTGCTTTGACAAAAATGATGGGGAAATACAGAAGCTACTAAATGAAAAATTAAAATTCCACGGGGTTTACCAGCAGGATAGTTAGTCTGTCTCTAAGAAAGTAGCATTTAACTCTATCAGAAGAAAAGTGCAAGTAAAGCTTAGAAAAATGCAGGATTCTTGGTTCAGTAGAAAGGCATATGAAATTCAGCTTTATGCTAAGAGGAACAACCAAAAGCACCTTTATAATTCTCCGAAGGCTCTTTATGAACCAAAGATGCATGGTGCATCTGAACCACTCAGCACTGATGGAGCCATATTGATTAGTGATCCTGGAGAGATGAGCTAAAGACTTCTAAAGTGTTCTCAATAGACCATCATTAATGAATATTGAAGCCATTGACTATTTATCTCAGGTTGAAGTCAATCCCCCTCTAGGTAAATTTCTAATAGAAGAAGAGATTTTGAATGTCATTAGGATCCTCTCATATGACAAAGCTCCTGGTTCTGATTCTATTCTTCTTGAGATTTAGAAGGCAGGAGGTCCACCACTCATACAAAAACTGACTGAACTATTCCAGGTTAATATTACAAGAGGATTTTGTGCCCCAGGGGTTCAAGGATGCCTCCATTGCCCATCTCTATAAAGGAAAAGGAAATAGGTTGAGCTGTGACAATCACAGGGTTGAGGTGGGGAGTGTCTCTCTTAGTCACTGCCGGCATGATTCTTGCCAGAGTCCTCCTTTATAGGCTGATACTACACCTGGAAAATAGACATCTACCCAAGAGCCAGTGTGGCTTCAGAAAGGGCAGAGGAAAGATTAATATGGTGTTTGCTGCCTAACAACTCCAGGACAAATGCCAGGAGCAGAATAGAGGAAGACATCTGTACACAACATTTGCTGATCTGACAAATGACTTTGATTCTGTCAGTTGTGAGAGCTTGTGGGAAATTATGTCAAAACCTGGTTGCCTGGATAAGTTCATCAGTATTGTACATCAATTTTATCATGGCATGCTTACAAGGATTCTGGATAATGGACAGTGTTCTAATGCTTTACTAGTCACCAATGGAGTGAAGCAAGACTATGAGCTTGCTCCCATGCTTTTAAGCATGATATTTCAGCAATGTTTTCATATGGCTTCAGAAAGGAAAAAAATGGCATCAAAGTCAGCTACCACATTTATAGCAAATTATTTAACTTGAAAAGGTTACAAGCCAAGACTAAAGCGGAGGGAGAGTTTTTGCATGAATCTTTCTCTGCAAATAATTGTGCATTCATTGAAGCCTCTGAGGGTGAGATACAACAAAGTATAGACCAATTCTCTGCTGCTTGTGTTAGTTTTGACCTGTTACCATCAAGGAAACACAGGCTCTCCACCAGCCAGCATCGTACCATCACTATCTGGAACCATTAGTTACAGCAAATGGAGAAGTTTTGAATGATGTGGATAAGTTTACTTACCTTAGCAGCGTACTTTCCAGGGATGTCCACATGGATGATGAAGTTGATGTACACATTACCAGAGCTAGCTCAGTGTTTGGGAGACTCCAAAGGGAAGGGTAGGAGAGAAGAGGCATTAGACTTCCTACCAAACCCAAGGTCTACAGAGCCACTGTGCTGACTTTATCGTTGTATGCCTTGTGAAGCCTGGACAGTCTACCAGGGCTGTGCCAGGCAACTGAATCCCTTCCATTTAAATTGTCTTATAAAGACTCTGAAGATCACCTGTCAGGATAAAGTACCAAACACTGAGGTCCTTTCTTGAGCTGAACTGCCATGCATTCAAACTCTACTGCAGATAGTGCAACTCTGATGGACTAGTCATGTTGTTCAAATGCCAAATCTACATCTACTTGAAAGACTATTTTACAGAGAACTCACACAAGGCAAGTGCTTACACGGAGGTCAGAAGAAGTGAAACTTTGGAATCCATTATGTGACGTGGGAGAGTCTGGCAAAGGACCTCCCAGCATGGTGTACCACATCAAGTTAGACGCTGTGCTCTGTGAGGAAAGCAGAATTTTGGTAGTTCGGAAGAATCAGGAGATATGCAAATTTAGAGACATCTCCAATCTAAATGTTCATTTGAGGTATTTGTGCCTGATCTGTGATAGAATCTTCTGAGCTCCTATTAGTCCGATCAGCCATAGCCAGTCACACATTGACCCTAACACAAAATTACATCACTATGATGTCATTTTGATCTTCTTAGAAAATGAAGGACAGCAACCAACCAACCAACACCTTTCTAATAACCACATAGGTTTTTTTTTGGAGGGCAGTTGGGGTTAAGTGACTTGCACAAGGTCACACGGCTAGTTTTTTGTGTTAAGTGTCTGAGGCCGGATTTGAACTCAGGTACTCCTGACTCCAGGGCCGGTGCTCTATTCACTGGGCCACCTAGCCGCCCCATAACCACATAGTTTGATTAACTAAGAGCAGTATGTCAGGCCTTAAGTCAGGAAGACCTGAGTTCAAATCTAGCCTCAGACTTACTGGCTGTGTGACTCTGAGCAAATCACTTAATCTTGTCTGCCTCATTTTCCTCATCCATATAATGAGCTGGAGAAGGAAATGGCAAATCACTCCAGTATCCAAGAAAACCTCAAATGGAGTCACAAAATTTGAATATAACTTTAACAACAACAACTGACTGACTAAATTGATTCATGGCTAATAATCTTGGAAGAAGCACACCAGTGAAGCCTGGAACCGAAGGCAAAAAAAAAAAAAAAAAAAAAAAGAAGAAGAAAAGAAAGAATCAGCCCTGACCTTTGGACAATACTCCTAGAACTCTGAGAGGGAAAATGTAACTAGCCACATTCTGGGGAAAAGGATCTTCAGAGCTTACATGGTCATCCTCAACACACACACACACACATGCACACACAAACACAAACACACACGCTAGCCATTTTATCTCCTAATGCACAGTTTACTAGATAGATGTATTTACTGAATTTGCTTTACAATATTTTAAAGTTTTGTTACAGAAGAGCTTCAGACAACTGAACTTTGTAGAATCCACCCACTCAACTTTTGAAAGACTCATAACTGAAGAACTTAAGGGAACATTAACATAGCAGTAAAATGGATAATTATGATGTTTGCTGTATTGATTGCCTTCCAGTGTGTAAAGCAAGTACAAAAAGTTTGTATTTTCAGAAAAGAAGAAAAGGGGATAAAAGATAATCTACCTATAACCTGAAGTTGAAGGCAATTTTATGAGAAAATTCATTTTATTTTTAAATTTTAAAAACTCATTTCATTTTAGGCTCTCAATCAGCAGTTCCTATTTCTTCTGATGCTCAATATTCCCTCCTTAAGTATCTTCACAGATTTATGAAAACTGAAAATTTGACCAAAATGAGACAAACTCCTGTGTGCTTTCACATATTCATTTATTCCTTGATTTGGTGTTATTGTATTTTGAAGCTCCCTGCAGAGAGGCATGGAAGTGGCTATTTGTAGTACTGCCTGATACGAACAAATAAAAAAGGTTGTTGTCCTCCTTGGACACTTATTCAGACAGAGATCTTCCAAAGACTTGCCAAACCGTATGGCCAGTTTCTACTCCTGCCAACTCACATGGAGACAAAAGATACCACCAGAAGGAACCATGAAAGCATTCCTAAGGATTACAAAATGGAGAGTGGTCTGGCATTCTGGAAAGCCTGGATTCTAATCCATTCTCATACACTTACTAATGATCTGATCCTGGGAAAGTCACTTAACCTGTCTCTGCCTCAGTTTCATCATTTGAAAAAAGGAGATAATAATAACCACTACATGAGGACAAAGAACCCATTATCAAATTACGTGTTTTTCCAATATTAGAAATGCTATATAAATGCTATTATTATCATACCTCAGCCCAGATGACAGCTTGTTGGGAATGTTGTAAAAGAGTTCCAGTGTGGGTTGGATTAGAGGGCCTTCAAGTGGCTCGGATATGTTGTGATTCTGTAGCCCTCACCTTTAAGCCTACACTTCCTTTTAATTCCATAATTCCTGTCTACGGCCTTACTAATCACTATTTATCCTATGTTCAAAGTCTAGAGTTTATCTTTGATTTTTTCCTTAACTCTCTCTTTCATATCCAATCAATTACCAAATTCTATTGATCTGGGTTCCATCTTTGTCTTTGGTTTCCTCTGTTCTTTCCACAAAGTCTCACTGTCACCATGCTGGTACAAATCCTGATTACCACCTGGTTGGACAATTAGAATAGCCCTTCTTACATATATGTGAGTACGTACATACAGACACACAGTATCATATTTATGTATAAATGTATGCTCCTATCTATGTATACATATACTTAAATGTATGTAATCAATATATAACAATAAATATATATTTTATTTCCATGCAATATAAAAAAGTAGAAAAGCAGCAGATAAAAAACTATCATCAAATAAACACAGATTTACAAAAGTAATATTCATACATAGAATCTTTTTTTTTTAGCTACCAAGGATTTTAGAGGCTTCTTTCCTCATTTTGTAAATGAGAAAACAGGCTCAGAGGTGTGAAGCCTTGTGCAAGGCCACAGAGGTAGTAACAAAAGCATGATTTAAACCCGGATCCTCTGGTTCCAAGCCCAATATTTTTTCATCATGTTGCCCAGAATGGATAAATAATAAAGGGTCATAAAGAAACAATTTACAAAAGAGGAAGGACAAACTATGAAAGCATAAATTATTTTAGTATCTTTAATAGAGAAATGTCCATGAATACAACTCCAATGTACTCTTTCAGCCTTACCCTAAAACTGACAAAAATACTGAAAAATAACAACACCTGGTGCTTATAAAACTTTGGAGAGGCAGAACTATTTTTTAAAAAAATGTTTTCTCTGTATTCCCAGTGCTTAGCCCAGCGCCTGGTACCTAATAGTCACTTAATAAGTACTTTGTTGGTTTATTATTTGAAGGAAAATCTAACATATGTAGATAAAAAGGACAAAGATCAGAATGAACCAGAAAACACATAATCTTACCAGTGTGCTAGAATATATATATGTATGTATATATGCATATATATATATATATATATATATATATTCATTGTAAATAGCTCTGGTTATATGGTCATTTAGGGACTTGAGAGATTTTCTTTTGTTTTTTTTTGTTGAGATTACAAACTTTATAATAAAAACTATTTAATTTAAAAATCCCAAATGGATGCTGAGTGAAGTGAGCAGAACCAGGAGAATACTGTACACCCTAACAGCCACTTTGTGTGATGACTGACTTTGATGGACAGCTCCTCTCAGCAATGCAAGGACCTAAGACAGCTCCAAAAGACTCATAATGGAAAATGCCATCCACTTCCAGAGAAAGAAATGTGGAGTCTGAATGCAGAGCAAAGCAGACTATTTGCTCTCTCTTTTTATTTTGTTTTTTTTTCCTTTTCATGAGTCCTCCCATTCTCTTTAATTCTTCTATACAACATGACTAATGTGAAAATAGGTTTAATAAGAATGTTTATGTAGAGCCTGTATCAAGTTGCACACCATCTTGGGGAAAGGGAAAGGGAAGGAGGCACAGAAAATTGAAAACTTATGGAAGTAAATGTTGAAAACTAAAAATAAATTAATTATTTTTTAAATACCAAATTTCAACATAAAAATAAAATATGGGCCAGCTTGAAAAATTTTACCACACACATATGGTTATAATGTATATTATATAGGTATCATAAAAGCTCATTTACTTTCCTGGAACTGAATAGTATACTAGTTTCAGGACCCACCCTCTTTGAATGTTTTTATTTTTTCCCCTCCTTTCCCTGTCATTTATTTCATTTTTCTGATGTGTGATTTCAGTTATAGAGGGAACTCCTACCATAAACTTCTTCCACTGAAACAGCTCTGAGATTCTTTGACAACTTAAAGTGTGAGAGACTTCTTTGGGCCACTGGGAAGTTAGTTGACTTGCACATGACCACACAGCTTGTATGTGTCAGAGATAAGACTTGATGCATGAAGTCTGGCTCTCTCCTCAAACATGCTGCCCATCCTTTTAAATGGCATTCATCTTTAATTTTAACATGAATGGTTTTAGGTATTTCACATTCCTACGCATTATCGTCTGTGCTCCAACGAATGGTGTTAGCAGCTTTATTTATGAACTCTGGCAGCTGTAGTCTTTCTCACACACACTGAGCTGGAAAGTTACCCTCTGACATTTCTTCAGCAGCAATTCTGTGACTGGGCCAGTGAGTTATTATGCACTCTGTGCCTCTATGATTCCTGTTTGGCAAAAATTACACCACATAGATTACTGAAATGTCAGAAATATCATGTAGCCTCTCTTTTATTAAAAGCAAATTTACATGCACTTCCAACACTGGGTAACAATTTGCATTCCTATTATTTTTTCTTCTTATTATTTCCACTAACCTGATTTCTTCTCCCTTTATATCTCATTCACCCTTTTCTTTCTTTTCTCCATTCCCTGCTGTATTTGAAAAAGGATGTGTTAGAAAACAATTTATACAATAAATTATACAACTACTTTGGAAAGCAAAATAACTTTGAAAGTCTTAAAAACCCTGAACAATGCAAAAATAGCCATTACTCCAAAAGATTAAGCATGCTACTTGCCTCTTGACAGAGAGATGACAGACTAAACCAGTGGTTCTCAACCTGTGGGTTATGTTCAATTTTTAACAATGAAAACACACCCTGCATATCAGAGATTTACATTACAATTCATAACAGTAGCAAAATTACAGTTATGAAGTAGCAATGAAAATAATTTTATGGTTTGGGGTCACCACAACATGAGGAACTGTATTCAAGGGTCGAGGCATTAGGAAGGTCGAGAACCACTGGACTAAAGGCACAAAATGAGACATGTATTTTCCAATATGGCCAAGGAGTAAAAATGTTTTGTTTGATTATACTTCTTTGTCAGGCTTTTTGTTTTTGCCTTGGTTTTTAGTGGATGAATTGGAGCAGGAGGAATAGAAATAACAGTACCAAAAATTTAAAAAGTATTCCTGAAACATAGAAGAGAGCAAAAGCACATACAGAAAGAGAAACAGACAAGCAGGAAAATATTGGAATCACAATGTTAAATTTATTTTACACTTAAACAAGTGGTACATAATTAAGATTCATCATTCCATAGGCAATTCTCTCTGTTCTTCATGGATATGATCATGTTTATAGATAGCTGTATAAGTTTATAATAAAATATGATTTAAGAAGAAAAAAGATACAATGATTTTTTTTTCAGAAAAAAGGTTTTGTTTTTTTTTACATGTTTGTTAAAGTTTCTGAGAATGTAATTTCTTTCATTGTGCAACTGCCATAAGTTGTGCAAACAGAATGATCCGAGATCTGTTCCACTTTCTGGGCAACCATTAGGTCTATTCTGATTATATTCATCAGGCTTCACTTAATGAATAGGCCCTGAGAAAAATAACTCAGTGTACCCAAAACAAAAATATTTATGGTCTTGCATGCCTATAAATGTGCATATAATGCTAACCTTTCCCTTAAAAAATACGTGAATGAATACATAGAAAAAATAAAGGCTTTTCCAGTAATTCCCAAATGGTCCTGCCACCTGAGGGAGAAACCCTGCAGAAAGTCTGCTAATCATAGGTATAAATGCCCTCCACTTAAAGAAACTCACAGGACAGCTCGGTAGCACACTGGATACAGCAAGGCCTGTAGGTAGGAAGACTAATTTTCCTGAGTTCAAATCCAGCCTCAGTTATTTACTAGCTGTGTGACCCTGGGCAAGTCACTTAACCCTGTTAGCCTCAGTTTCCTCATCTGTAAAATGAACTGGAGAAGGCAATGGCAAAGCACTCCAATACCTTTGTTAAGAAAACTCCAAAAGGAGTGACAAAGAGTTGGACATGTCTGAAATGATTCGACAACAGCAAAAACCTCACAGGAAAGTAGGGGCCTCTCAATATTGTAGACCCATTTATTTTAAAATTAACAAAGGATCCTTTTAAAAGTGTTCTAGAGGAGGTTCACATTTAAATTCACCTCCATTGCTACTGGTTTTATTGCATTGAGTACTTATTTCTAAAATGAATTCTGAACTCTGATCACGCCAGAAAATGGCAGAAGGACATGTGCTTAGAAGGCTGGGCATTGGATAAATCACACAGTATGCTTCTTCAAGGCTTTCCTGTGTTTCTTCTTTCCCTGCACTGTTCAAATTTTTATCCTTTTGAAATATGGTTAAAATAACAATCAAGAGTAATTTTGAGGCAGAAACTGAGGAGACAGCTATCTCTTCACTCATAGAGAATTTTAATCTTATTAATAATGTGGTTATTCTTTTTCATATTGCAGATAACATCAAGCTCATCCTGGAAGAGGCTAGCTCAGGCTCCTCCATAAATTTACCACAAGGTGTCCACAGCCTTCTTGGTGTTCTCTCGCCATCTTAAATATACAAATAGAGCACAAAGAACTGTTCTCTGGTTATCCCTCAGATTCAAAACAACTTAACTTTTTTTTTGGCTTCTTATATCTCCTTGAGTTTAAAACAAAATACCAAAATTTAGCCAGAGCATAATGAGCAAAAAACGAAAAAGCGTGGTCTAACCCCAGAGTACTGACTATTTTAAGCATATATGTATCTCATGTCTTTTTAGTATTATGTGGCTTAGCCCATGACTTATGAAATCATAGGGCTGTCCCAGCACGTCATCTCTCTCCCCACAATCCATCCCCTCCTGTCTTCTCCCCAAACCTCATGTCAGAGATGATCATCTTGATTTACAGAGGTAGGGATAGCTCCAAGCCTAGCGTTTGCTTCTGAAAATCCCAAATTCATTTCTGGAATATCCCTTAATAATCTTCGATTGACATTGGAAACCACTTATTCTTGAGAACATGCGACCACTGTCAAATTACCAGAGAGAATAATCGAGTACTTTACTCAGGTGAACAGATGTTAAGATAATTGAGTATTTCACTCAGGTGAATTCATGTTAAGATAATAGCAGCAACGCCCTTGTTATTGTACTATTCAATTCAACTTTTTTCAGCAGCTACCTTAACCGTGAGGCACTCACTCCACTAGAAAACGCAAATGTCAAGACAAAGAAAGAGAACTCCTTACCTGAAGGATTTGGCACGGGCACAGATGAGTAAATTTAAACTATAAGCAACACAAGTACAATCTCAAAAGTCCCAACAACTGGGGGGCGGAGCCAAGATGGCTGTGTAGAAGCAGCAAAGCACCACAGCTCCCACACAAACACGCTAAAAAACTCATATAATGGGACGCTAAACAGATTTTCAAGCTCCAAAACTCTCCACAAGACAGAAAGCAC
>JAQQSW010000602.1:17556-35322 GCA_028646575.1 Pseudocheirus occidentalis
GGGGTCTTACAGTGGGATCAATGTTCTGGGCTGGGGGGTAGGGACAAAAAGGGGAGAAAATTTGTAACTCAAAACCTTGTGGAAATGAATGATGTAACCAAGAAAATAAATTAAAATTTAAAAAAAAAGTCCCAACAACTAGGAGGACCAGCAAAGGCTTAGTTGCAGGGGTGGGGAATTTGCGGCCTCCAGGTCACCCTGGATACTGTGTGAAGTAACAGTTGAACTGGCCTGCAAAGAAGAGCAAGGTTTCTGGGAGGTAGAGGTGAGGAGCTGAAGGCATTTTAGACGTGTGTAAAATTTCTGAGGCAGGAGATGGAGTGTCTGTGTTTAGTGAGCAACAGAGCAGTGGCCTCAGTGATAATATGAAATGAGATTGGAAAGGGAAGTAGGAGTCATACTGTAGAGGGCTGAGGAATTTGCCTTCTATCATGGAGAAAAAGAGGAAGTCGTGGGAGATTTTTGAGCAGAAGTGTGACAGGGTCAGATTTTTGTTTTAAAGAATATCAATTTGGCAGTGGTGTGGAACACGGATTGAAGAGAGAATGGAAGAAAGAAATCCAGTTAAGAGGTATTTCAGTGGTCTAGATGAGGGCATGCACTAAAGTCTGTGTGAATAGAAAGAGAAAAGGGAGAGAGGGAGGCAGAAGAAGAAAGGAAGGGGAGAGAGAGAGAGTGCAAGAGTGTGAGAGTGAGTGTGAGTGTGTGTGTGTGTGTGTGTGTGTGAGAGAGACACACAGAATGAGTGCGTGTGTTAGTGTGTGAGAGACAGAATGAGTATGTGTAAGTGTGTGTGTGTGTGTGTGTGTTTGTGTGTGAGAGAGAGCACGCAATGGGGATGGGGAAGGAAATGGATATTGTGAAAACAGAAATGAAGAGATTTGACAACTGATTGAATGTGAATGTCTATCAAAAGATGGAAAAATCAAGAATGACTCCAAGGTTATGAATTTGAATGAAATTTATTAAGTCCCTCATGAGCTGGCAAGGAAATTACAATCCTTTTTTTATCCCCAGTCTGAGCTCACAAAACGAAATTGTATATTTTTTGTATTCTCTCCAACTTTAATATTTTTGCAACTTAATAATATTTATTTGATAACTAGGTTCATGGTTAAGTGTGCTATGATTTTTAGAGCTTTCCAAAGTTCCTCAGTATGATAATTCCAAATAATTCCTTAGTCCACCTCATTAAGTTGTGATTTTGAAATGTTTTTGATTAAAACAACCAAAACATTTACTTCAAGACATTAATGTTCAGTAAGAAACAAGGATTGAAGAGGTTAAAAATATTAGGGGGAAAACTGTTCCTAGGTATGCACTCTAGGATGGCAATTACTGCTGAATTGTATCTTTACATGTATCTTTAAAGGGAATCGACTGCTCTTTGTTGTTATATGAATGTCCCAAAGTAATCGAAATAACAACTACTGTAGAGTCAGATAAACCTCTAGACTAAGCAACTTTGGAATCCTGTGGTGGAAGGAAATTTGCCACCTGGCTTCTAGGTGACTTGACTTAGAAGTGGATTTATAGGCCATCTCACCTACATAGTGTTATTATAAAGAATCAATACACTGTAAGTGGAAATTTCTGCTTGAACAGTGTAACTAAGTTTTAATAAAAGGCACCTGGGATTTGAGAACAGGAAAAGTTCTATTGATCAAAACTGACCTTTGGGCTGGACACAGTATCCCTGAATGGGGTGATAGGAGCAGTAGGTGTAAAGTTATATATTGCAAGGTTTCTACTTTCATAAAATTCCATGGTGATGAAGAAACAAATGTGGAGAAATAGTGGGTGTCATAGATGATGTTTCCTTTTTTCTTTTTAAATGTCTTATTGATGTTCTTATTTTCTTTTATATTTTTCTCTTCCTGATGACTATTCCTGCTGGTGAAGCCCCTCTTTGGAGAAGGGAAAGGAGCAGAGAGAGAGAACATTTCAATGTAGGTTCTAGGCTAAGTCTAAGGCTATTTATCCAATAGTTCTTGTTTGTGATTCCCTCTTATAGTGGTCTACTCACTCAAAATAATAACTTATCTTCATCTGGAAACAAAACCTATTACAAAAGTATAGGTAAGTGAGAAGGAAATAGAAAAAGGATAAGTTTACCCCATCCCAATGTGGCCACAGAGCAGCTAGGTGATACAGTGGATAGAATGACAGTCCTGTAGTCAGGAAGACTCCTCTTCCTGAGTTAAAATCTGATCTCAAACACTTACTAGCTATGTGACCCAGTTTCTACATCTATAAAAATGAGAGGGAGAAGGAAATAGTAAACCACTCCAGTCTCTTAGTGAAGAAAATCCCAAAAAGAAGAAGTCATGAAGAGTAAGACATGACTGAAGAATAACTAAATAATAAACATGGCTACATGTTCTGTTCTGCCAGGTCATTCCTTAAACTTGGTCATTGGTGCTGCTATGTGTTAACCTGGGCCCATGTCCTCTGGGAACCTAAATTTCCCAGACTTCTCCTTCCTATGTAACTTTTGACATCCATGATCCCTCTTGTCAACTGAGCAAAAACTGTATGCCATATCAGCCCCCTTGCCACCAATAAAGGCTATACTTTTTTTAAAGAAAGAAGTATACTCAAGCAACATAAATCAATACATTAGCCATTTCTGAAAATATCTAACTCATTCCTCCTATGATTCTTCTTGAGAGTAGTAGAAAGTATCTTTTGCTTGATGATGTTTACAATTCTCCTAATTTCCCACTTTCTTGGGAACCAGGCAAGAGAACTAAACTGATGGCCCTTGAGACTACTAAGGATTTTCTTGGTACTAAAAAGGCTGGGATGGACAATGGTGCTGAATTGTAATAAGTGGTGATTAAAGTGTGTCAGAGCAATAGTTGAGTTAAACAGCTGTTTGGTGCCCTTTGACTCAGAAATCTCACCTAAATTTTTATTCCAAGGAAATTAGGCAGAGACCCCACAAATGCAAAAATAGCACTTCTATAGAAGCAAAAAATTGGAAATGAAGCATGCATTCCTTGTTTGGGAGGTTTTGAAAGAAAATACAGTACATGCATGCAATTAAATACCACTCTACCACATGAAACAACAAATTTAAGGAAGTCAGAGCAACATAGGGAGACTTTTATGAACCAGAGCTGAATGAAGTAAGCAAAGCCACAACAACAGTACATACGATCACATAATAATAAAGCTGAATGAAGTTGTGGTGACCAGCCTCTGCCCAAGAGCAGAAACAAGGAAGTGTGCCGTTGTCCTATATCTGGAGATCATGGGTGGACGTGAAATGTGCCACATTGTAAGATGTGATGGATGGGAGTCGCTGTATTGGTTATTTTTGTTTAGCTGCTCTTTGATGTTACATTGGAAGGTTTGCTGAAAGTGAGATTGGGGGAGTCTTATATCTTACTTGACCTGTTATAAAAATTTAAGACTTCAAAGTATTTTAAAGTACCTGTAGTTGGTTGGTAAAAGTAACAAATGGCCAGAAGTTGCAAGTTGTTAAAAAGGATGTATATTTCTTACGTTTGACAAAAGGCAGAGAACTCTGGGTCATAGAGAAATTGGAAAAAGTTTAATATTGTGGATAGCTTTGTGGGTTAGGATTTTATTTTGTGTGGTGACATTGAGTCATTTTTCAGTTGTGTCTGATTCTTCGTGATCCCATTTAGGGTTTTCTCTGTAAAGATACTGAGATACTGGAGTGGTTGAGCATTTCCTTCTCCAGCTCATTTTACAGATGAGGAAACTGAAGAAAACAGGGTTAAATGACTTACCTGGGGTAAATGTCTGAGCTAGTAAATGGCGGGATTTGAACTCAGGTCCTCCTGAATCCAAAGCCAGTACTCTATCCATTGCACCATCTAAATGCCCCAATTTTTTATGGTGCAGTGGAATTTACACTTACTCTGGAGTCAGAATACTGGGTTCCAATCCTGTTTCTGATACGTACTACATACATGACTTTGGACAAGTCACAACTTTCTTAGGTGTCAGTTTACTTAGCAGTACAATGGTGGGTCTCTGGGGCCCCTTGAGTCCTAGATCTCTGATCTTATAGTTTGACCTGATTTTAGGGGCTTTTATCCCAGATACAAGGCTATCCAGATAGACCAGTCTTCTAGATGAAATTCTAGATATATATGGGATCACGTACAGTTTTGATGGGATTGGTCTCTCTGGTAAAGGAAAATTATCTTGAATGATGAATGCTCAAGAATTTATTAATTATTTTACCATGTGCCAAATGCTATGCTAAGTGCTGGGATTATAAATACAAACAAGGTAGTTCCTGCCTTCAATGAGTTTACCTGGGGAAGACAACATATAAAAGGGGTGGAGTATGGCGTAAAAATGGTTGGAAAATGACATAGAGGCCAGATTTGGGAGGAAAGGAAGTGAAAGTTCAAATATCCATCGGGATAGAATTCAAAGTTCAAGTTGGAGGGGCATACAGAGGACAGAGGAAGGCTGAATAATCTTCTGGTCTAATTGCCTGTGCAGAAAGCCTTTTTTCATGGTCAAGAAAGATGATCAAGGTAGTCTTATCCTTCTCTTCAGTGAACAGGGTATCTTCTGTCCCGTTCTCTTCTGGCCAAGATCATTGGGTCATGGATTTGGAGCTGTAGTGAATCTTAGAAGATGTGAAGCCCAACTCCTTTTTACTCACGAGCAAACTGAGGGCCAGACAGGTAAAGCACATTGCCCAGGGTCATGAAACAAAGAAGAGTATGAGGCAGGATTAAAATCCAGTTTTTCCTAACTCAAAGGGAAGGGACAGCATAATAATCAGCAATTTTTGTACATGACACAACCCAGGACAAAGAGCATGAAAGGAACCAGTGAATCATTTTTATGATTCATGATATGGTATTAAGTAATGACGACAGATTCAGTTGTATAGGATGGATATGTTTTTCTAGCAAAACCTCACAAAATTAGTTGTATAAGCAAGCTCTACTGTCTGATAGTTTCCTATTTTAAACAGTTCTAACTTGGTGCTGGAGCTTAATTTCTCAGTGCACTCAAGTGAATTTGTAAAATTCATTTCCAAGCTTTATTGTCTCTGCCACTCCTATAAAATTTCACCCCTTTAAATGTTGGGATCCTAAGGCCACAAGGGCGTTTAGGCAGGGAGCCTTCTAACATTTCAGATTTTAGCATTCTCCTCTCATTCTCAAAACCATCTAAGTATAATTTAATGGTGCCCAAAATTAACTTAATGAGTTGGGCATTGTCAGCTCTGCTTTGTAACATGTTGAAAACTTGCTCCATTTGTATGAAGTTATCTCCTTTCATTAAAATTTGTACTCTAGTGTGTTCTGCAAAGACCCTCAGGTTTCAGAATAGCTTATCATTTGGGGCAGAAGACTCCCTGACCATTGCCCCTTTTTTCATCTCCTACATCCTTCTGCATGTCTAACTTTTACCTCAGTCATAAATATAGAAACAAAGAATGCATACGAAACATGATTTAATAAGTATTAGTATCCTAATCATATGGCTTACTTCACTAATGTCACTGAAAAGTCTGACATCAATCGGACTCTAAACAAAACACAAAGCAAAATTGCCAAAAGGAAAAGACAGTGACATCTTTTAGAATATTTTTTTTAATTTATAGATTTTTCCATAGACTGTGGCAAAATTCAAAATGCCAGTTCCTACCAAAGATGACTGAATGGCTACTGCTGAGAATTTTCTCCCAATAGGGATCACAGAGTATGTAGTCCTATTCCCCTATGCTTCAAGGACTATAGCTGGCCTTTCTGATACTCATAGGCTATACTGTGCAGATCGATAAAATGTGTATATTTGCAAGTCATTTCAAAATATAGCCCTCAAAGGTGGCTTCATGATTGACCTAAATGATCTGAACAAACAGAAAGAAGAGAAAGGTACAAATGCTAGAAAAGGGTGGAGTGCAGCTCATAATTCCTTCAGGAGTCACATGTGCCCTAACTTGTCCACCTGCCCTACAACATAACTCCTTATACAATCTCATCTGGATTCCTTGAGGTATTTACCTTCCATTCACTGGATCACAAAAGAATCATTCAATTTGATTCATGAACAATTTATTAAAAGACTCTAATGTCAGGCATTGTACTGGGCATTAAGATAAAAAGAAAAAGTACTTAAGGAACTTATTTTGGCAGGAGAAGAAGCCAGATAAATATTACTTATTATTGTATGTAAATTATATTTAATATAAAACATCAATATGTTATATATACTGTGCTATATATACTATTACAGCATATTATATGTGCTATATATGACATATATTATACACATGTATATGTGTATGTGTGTATATATGTATGTATATTATATATATATATATAATATATATATATATATATATATATTCTAAATGCTACCTCTGTGACCTTGCATAGGATCATAGGATGTACCTTGTACTTGGAATATGTTTTCTTCCCAGCTCTATGTCTTGGAATCCCTAAACCTCCCTCAAGGCTCATTTTAAGAATCTCTACTACAAGGCTTTTTCTGATCCCCTAGTTGTCAGCGTTTAGCCTGTATGTGTATATATAATACATACATATATGTATATATGTATATACATGTGTGTATATGTGCATGTGTCTATAAATATATGCATACACATATGAATTAGAGAAGCACTTAAAACAATCCTTAAAAGGACACTAGGGATTTCAAGAAGTGAAGCTGAGAAGGAAAAGCATTCTAGGTATAGGAATACATTTTCTCCAAGGTCACAGAGGTAGGCCATGGAATATAATTTAAGAGAAATAGCAAGTAGGCCAATTCGGCTAAAATATGCAGTGACTAAGAGGAAATCATATGAAATCACACTGGAAAGAGAGAATGAAGCTAGATTAGGAGGGGTTTTATATGCCAGAGGTCATAAAAAGCCTCTAAAGCTTCTTGATCAGGGGGTGGTTAAAGTCAGACCTGTGCTGTACTCCCATGTGCAAGAGTCTTAATTCTGATTTGTATTTTGAACAAAAAGCTGTCAAGAACTGAAGGGCCAAAAAGTATTAGGAAAAGCCTGGAGAAGTCAGTCTTTTTGTAAATTATGAGTTACATAATACTTCATCTTCAGCTAGTTTCATTTAGGACCATTCAATGGTTGGCGTATTGCCCTAGACTTGAAAAATTATAATAGACCAGATGCACAAATAG
Source organism: Pseudocheirus occidentalis (assembly GCA_028646575.1). Classification (NCBI taxonomy): domain Eukaryota; kingdom Metazoa; phylum Chordata; class Mammalia; order Diprotodontia; family Pseudocheiridae; genus Pseudocheirus; species Pseudocheirus occidentalis. The sequence continues at coordinate 24,712 of JAQQSW010000602.1, forward strand.
TAAAAGTTGGCTTTCAGAAGGGCCTTCTTAAATTCAGTGACTAATTGGATTATGAGGGAGAGAGACAGAGAGAAACTGAAGAAAAGATGATAGTGATGGTGAAGAATAAGAACCTGGAAGGAATGCAGTTGTGTTGTGGACAGAGGTAGACCCCTGAGTACTCTGTAAACACTTTACTTTTTTCCTGAGTTTGAGCTGGGAGAAAAATTATGAAACTTCACACAATACAAGGGTGATTCTGAGACGTTTTTCTTCCCATTGCTACACTTAAGAATCCATTTATTTATCATCCATCTAATCTGAATAGCTGAGTGTCTCTCTGAAGTATTCAGAAAGACTGTGTGAGAATTAAAGATATACTATGCCAATAATCACATGGTCTCAAGGAATTTCCACACTGTTCAATTTTATTAGAGCTTGATGAAGTGCTTCCCAAGAGGCAGGCAACAATGTCTAAATTAAGCCATAAGTAGCGGTCTAATCTTCTACTCCTTCTCAACAACAAAAAAATCAGTCAGTATATTGGAAGTTTTGTGAAGATACATAAAACCAGGTCCAATGTTCTATTCACTGCCCTACTTAGCCACCTTATCTAATGCCCTTGCATTAGATCCCAATGAATAGAGGGAACCCAAAGAAGCAGCCCATTCCAAATTGGAATAGCTCTAATTATTGGGAAGTTTCTTCCAAATATTGAGCCTAGATCTCCGTCTCTTCCAATAGTGGTACATATTTTTCTTTCATAAGCCAATAAAGATTAAATCTAGTTCTTTTTCAACATAAACACTCACATTTGAAGACAATTATCATGTTGTGTTTTCTATAGGCTAAATATCCCAAATTTATATATCACTACTTTAGGTAGTGAATAGTCTCTAGCCTTCCCAACTTCTTTTGAATTTGCTAAAGCTGGCATGTCCAAAAATGTGATCCTTTGAACTAAACACAGTATACCAAATGTTGCTTGAATAAAGAAGAACAGGAGAAAAATTATCTCATTTGATATGGATGCCTCTGAGTGCAGCCTAGGATAGCATTTGTTATTTTGACTACCATGTTGTACTATCAACTCTCATTGAACTCATATTCCACTGGAGCACACACATCATTTTCATAAGTAATATCTAGTGGTATTGCCCTAATCTGTATGAATTAGTGACTATTTGAAGAGTATATTTTATATTTATCCTAAACAAAATTCATCTTATTAAGTTTGTGCCTTTTTAATAGTCTACCTATAATATTCTTTTATATAACTGTCATTGTGTGAGTTACAAATTTTATAGACACGTCGTCTATGCTTTCATCAAAGTCACTGATAAAAATACTGATTCCAACACTTAGGAAGTCCGCTGGAGTTCCCTTCCCAACCAAGTACTCATTTAACCCTTAATATCTACCCTTTAAATCCAGTTTTTGAAGCATCTTGGAATCCACCAAACTGTACCATTATCCAACTCATATTTCTCCATCTTGTCCATGAGGATAGCATAATAACATGTCAAGTGCTTGCAGAGATATTAGTGAACTATTTTTGTCTAGTTCATTTTCATAATATGATTATTTCTTGTTTGTTCATTTGTTTTGATCTGGACCTATGATTTCTTTGGGAGTGAGAAACTCTCAGTGAGGAAAGTCCTTCAACCAATTCAGAACAGAAACTTCCTTGCAATTCAAGTTCAGTTGCTTAGGGACAATGAGAGCTTAATTGACTTGCCTAGTGTTACCCTGTAAAAAAATGAAATGTGGTTAATTTGGCATCACCTGTACTTGAAGAAACTATTCCAGTGCCTACTATGGGTGAGGAACCTGCAACCTCAAGGCCACATGTGGCTCTCTAGGTCCTCAAATGTGGCCCTTTGACTGAATCCAAATTTCATAGAATAATTCCACACAAATTTATGACCTCAAGGCCACAGGTTTCCCATCCCTGTGTCATTAATGCTTTCTTCTCTAAGGGCTCAAAAACCATTCTTAATAAGGTCTTCAAGGAATTTGTCAGGACATGCAGTCAAACTTTTTTCCTTATTTGCAGACTTGATCCTATTTCCATCACATTTGTGTTTCTAACCTGTGTTTTTTTTTCTTTCTCTGATCCTACAGCATTTCTCTATAGTTTTTTTAAATTACCGCTAGTAGCTCAGCAGTTATATTTTCTAGGACTTTTTATATTCTAAGTCATAATTCCTCTGGGTCTTGTGAACTGTGTTTATACAGGACAGGAAGATGCTTTCTAACCATATCCTCACTTATTTTGTTTTTCCTCTCCTTGCTAACTACATTTTTTCCATCCCAACCTAAGGACAATTCTCCTTGAAGGAGGAAAAAAAATGAAACAAAAAGGGAATTAAGTCGTTCATCCCTCTTTCCACCATCTGTTAACACCAACCTATCTATCCTCAAGCAAAAGCCTTATGCCTACTTTGATCCGCTTCTTTTTTCTAACATAATTTTAAAATACCCTTGTTTGCTGTCCTTAGCTATCTCTGACAGCACTAGTTAATTCTGAACTCCAGCAAACTCCTGAAACTATTTTGACCTTTTCTTACTCTGGATTACTGCTCCTTTCCATCAGTTCTTCCTGCATTCTACCTGATGCTCCCTATGGGACCAATATTGACAAGACCTTGTGGATAGTTTTTTTCCTCTCTACCTCCCATTTAAGTTTAATATATTTTTCATTAACTTCCAAAGATTGCAAGTAGTTGTTCATTTTCTAACCATTGTAAGGTGTATTTCATTCATGGACAATAGTCTTTGATTGCCATCTTTTAAGTCGTGGTCAAAAAATCAAAATGCCATATTATCCAGCTGTTCATCTCTTAAATTTTTCTCTCATTATTGCATGTTGTGGTTCAGCCATTTCAGTCAGGTCCAACTCTTTGTGACCCTATTCTGGTTTTTTTCTGGTAAAAATACTAGAATGATTTTCCATTTCCTTCTCATTACTGCATGACCTACACTCAATTGGTAGCAGTTTTGAAAACACCACCTGTTCCCCTAAAATATTCAGTTTTTGCCCAAATCTTAAAATCCTTAGCAATATTTCCTAAATTCTTTTTAGTCACATCACAGAATTACTAATCTAAGTGTTAACCCTCTGTTAAAAACTGTACTTGATCAAGAATCCTACTGCATTATCAAAGAGGTAATTAAATAACCTCTAAATTAATATCTCCAATAACAGAAAATACATTGTCTGAGCTAACCCATCCAACTTTTGAAAAACTGATTATTAAAAATGTTTTCCCTACAGTAAATCAAAATCTCTGCAATTTCTACCCATAGCTTCTATATTTGCCTTCTGGAGGTCAGAAGAATGCATCCAATCCTTCTTCCCTAACATGGCTCTTCAAATATCCTCTCTCTTTTCTTCTCCAAACTAAATATATCTAATTCCTCCACTAATCTTCATATTATTCTTCAGTCTTCTGTCCTAGTCACCAGTCTCTTCTGGGTGCACACCACTTTCTGAAATTCATTGTCCACACCTGTACAGAGTACTCCAGGCAAAGTGTAGCGCAACAATTAACCTGCTACATTTTGGACATCTTTTCATACTGTTTTCACTCATATTTTTTTTTCCAATTGAATTAGTAGACCTGGTTTGTCAATGTCATGTTTGACAAATTTTGGTATGTTCTCCTTAAGAAATAGTGAATTAAAACAAAAATCTTTTTTGTTGTCTTGAGCATTAATTGCTAATGTCTCTTCTCAGCCTTAGCTTTCCTAGCACCATTATTATAGGAAAGGAGACAATAAAATGAAGAAATCAAGTTGGGCAGGGAAGGGAAAGAGTCACTTTGTTCCTATCACTACATAACTTGGTAGTTACTTGTATCCAAGTTGCTTTCCCTTCAGTAGATTGTAAGCCTTTTGAGGGCAAGGGTCTTGACATTTTTATCCTTGTATCCCCATTGCCTCCCACAGTACCTTGTACAATGCAAATACTTTGTTGAATGCATGATTTACCTTTTGGTGCAGTGAGAAGGGTCGAGGGACCTCAGTATGGATCCTCCTTCTACCTGTGCTCCCTGTGTAACCTTGGGCAAATCACTTTACCATTCTAGGCCTGAGTTGATTCATTTGCAAAATGAGGAAGAATGGACTAAATGGCTTTTAAGTCCTTTTTCAGATCTGAATCCTGTAACATCTCAGATTACTTAAAAAAACACAAACCTGTAACCTATGGATGTGTTAGGAATAGTGCTAACTGAATGTCCCATTATACTAATTTTTCAAGCAAGTAATAAGTTTAGAGTGCATGATGTTTCATGGGGGAGTCTGACAGCTGAGAAATAGTTTCTTGTATTTATTCAGGTATTTTGGAAAAATAAAAATGTTTGAGACTGGAAAAATATCATGGTTATCTTAATTACTGGGCTGCTATTGTGTTTCATCACTTTGCCCGGGTGTGATTTAAAAAGTCATAAAATATTTCAAGAAGAAGCCTTGTAGAAACACAAAGAAAAATTCCTTACCAATATTCACGTGGCAGACAGAATTAGGGTCCTAGCTCTGTTTTTCTAAACAGCATAGTAGTTGTAAGTAGCTTCTAATGATGATAGATTTGTTGTCTAAATTTGCTTGGGCTTATATCTGGGAGACAAACTGAGAAATGCCAACACTAAAGCTACCATAATCTCTTTTTAGGAATTGAGGGAACATAGAACTATAGACAAAAAAGAAAAGCTTTTAAGGTTTAAAACAGTGTTTTAGAAGGACATCTGTTGCTTTATCAGAAAAATGGCCAAGTAGAGTTCCTGCAGGGGATTTTCAAAATGGGATTCAGAGTCAATCATGCTTTTTGTTAGGTATTTGAGGAGGCACAGTAGTTAGAGAGCTAGACATGAAGTCAGGAAGAAGGGGTTCAAATCTTATCCCCAGTACTTTCTAGTTGTAGAATCCTGGGCATGTCCCCTTGACTTCTCACCCTCAGTTTCCCCATGTGTAAAGTGTGTATAATAATAGCATCTACTACAGAAGAGTGTTGAAGATAACATGTTGAGTATTTTTCAAACCTTAAAGTACTACATAAATGCTAGCTATTTTAAAAATAGTATTATTTTATATTTACATTTTCCCATGTATGTCTATAGTTAAAATTTCCATAGACTTCCTTAGCTTTGTGGCAATAAAATATCTATACATATAATTGAAAAAGTGGGATAAAGGAGAAGTAAAAATCCACAAGTGTATTAGTCACTTGGTTAATATTCTGGATATAGTGGTTCTTTAGACAGGGGAATAGTGACCTGCACCTTCATAGACTCTGGAATTTCAAATTTTTGTTCGTCTCTTGGGACAAGGAAATACTGCTGTATGATTAGTTTAGCCATAAGAGTTTTATAAAGATTAAAATTAGTTCTATAAACCACAATTTGTAACAGAATAAAGAAATTATCTTGGAAATAGGCATCAGTCATAGGGTAGGGAATAGCAATAGCTCAGTATGTGACTGAATGCAATTAATTGAAGTACTCTACCTCTTTGATTGTCCCCTCTAGTCTTGCCTTCATTTCCATGGGGCCTGGAAAGAGAGAAACCACATTTCCAGCTTCAATTAAAATTGCCACATCAGGTCTTGTCTTGTGGGCTTTGCTAGATCCCCTTTAACTTTACTTTATGTCTCCTGCTTATGCTCCTGGGATGCTGGAGGGAAAGGCTCTGGGAGAAGTGTGACTCTTTATCCTCTCTCTTTCCTTTTTTCTCCTTTCCCAGTCCAGTCACAGTCCCAAAACAACAACATATTTCCTTGCCTTAGGAAATTAGTTAAAATTCCAAACCCCTACAGTCTATGCAGATCTGGGCAATTTTCCTCCACTTTCCCCAAGAAGTTGCATTACATGAACAAGGTTATCAGACCCTCATGAATAGACAGTTTTACTGGAAGGTATACTTTCTTCCTCAGCCTCCCATGCAGCTGAAGTAGAGATCAGCATACTAGACAATTTTTAAGGGGAAGACCAACAAACAGATTTGAAAGGTGTGGGCGTTGAGGGGAGATGATTTCTTGAGATGTTCAGATTTGTGGAAGAAAATTGGGTGGATGATGGGAATGTGCTGATGGAGTCTTGCAGATTCAGGTACAGATACACAGTGAGTAAGCACTTAGTGAAATTACTTCTATTATCTAGACTAGAAGTGATGACAAAAGAGATACATGTATTTAGAGTGACAAAGCTTACCTGTAAGTGACTGTCAAGCTAAAATAAAAGCCACCATTTATCTTGAGTAGGAGGACAGAGGCTTTTGTTTAGGAATGCCCTGTAAAAGTCAAAGTTAGGTCCTGACCGAGTGTGGGTTGGAGTCTGGCATACTAAACATGATGCCACCACAAAGTTCTAGAAAATGTATTTGATTTAATTCTATTTTCCAAGAATTTGTTCTATGTTCTAAGCAATGGAGATGCAAAGTTCCTGGCTTCATGAAGATTACATTTTACTGATGAGGGGTGAGGTGAGGAGGTAGTAGTGTGGCATATACACAGAGTAAATACAAATCAATTTCAGGTAGGGAGGTACCTTGGAGAGTACTGATTGGAGGAACCTAGAAGGGCCTCATTAAAAGGTGGCACCTGAACAATTTTCTTTTTTTTTTGCTTTTTGGAAGGCATTTGGGGTTAAGTGACTTGCCCAAGGTCACATGGCTAGTTTTTGTGTTAAGTGTCTGAGGCCAGATTTGAACTCAGCTCCTCCTAACTCCCGGGCTGGTGTTCTATCCACTGCACCATCTAGCCGCTCCTACAATTTTCTTTTTTAATTCAATTTTATTTTATTTTCAGGTCTGAATTTTTTCCCTCCTACATCTTTCCCCCCTTCCCCCACTTCCACTGAAAAGCAAGAACCAAACAAAACCTATTCCAAACCTTTATAATCAAACAAAACACATTTCCACATTAGCCATATCCAACGTGTTACCTAACTGCTTCTAAAGAGAGAACAGATATGGGAGATGTTGTGGATTCCTAGGTTGCCAACCTCAGTAACTGGGAGAATGGTAGTACCTTTAGCAGAAATGGGGAATTTAGGAAAACTCATGTGTGGCAGAGAAGATAATGAGTCCTGTTTGGGCTATGTTAAGTTGGAAATGTCTATGGGATGTCTAGGTAGAGAACATACTAGTGGTAAGGTGAGATTGAAACTTTGAAAGAGAGATCATAGGATCATAGATTCAGGTCTAGAAGGAACCTTAGAAGTCACCTCTTTAAAGTGCTTCATTTCACAAATGAGGTGTTGAAGCCCAAAGATTTTAAGTGACTTGCCCAGGATCACACAGATAGTAGGTTCCAGAGCTGGATTTCAAACCAGGTTCTCAGACTCCAAGCATAGTACTCTTTCCACTATACCACAAGGACTAAATATTTAGATTTGGGAGTCATGAGTATGGAGATGATAACTGAAACTATAGGATCAGATAAGATCACTTGGAGAAATGAAGACAGAACCTTGAAGTATTGTCATGAAAAGGGGGTGGGACATGGATAATGATCTAGCAAAGAGGACTGAAGAGAATAGTCAGGCAGGTTAGAGAACCAGGAGATGTGTCAGAAAACTTAGGGAGTAAAGGTTATTCATAAAGAGAAAATGATCAGCCGTCTCAAAAGCTGCCTAGAGATAAAAAAAAATGAGACTTGAGAATGCCCTTTTATGCCTTGGGGACAAAGTATGGGGTAAGAAGGTAATGGAATTTACTTGGGTCATAAAAATTTCAGAGAAATCTGGGAAGACTTATATGTATTGATGCAGAGTCAAATGAGAAGAACTAGGAGAACCATTTATACAATGGCAATAGCATAAGGACAAACAATTTTTAAAAACTCATTAAGAACTCTAATCAATGCAATGAACAAGCATGATTCCAGAGGACATGATAATAAAGACTTATAGAGTCGATGTACTAAATGTGCATTTTTGTACATAACCAAAGTGGAAATTTGTTTTGTTTGACTATGTATATTTGTTTAAAGAGGCTTGGATTTCCTTTTTTCAGTGGGGACCAAGAGTTGTTATTGATAAATAAAATAAATGCTTATAAACTGAAAAACATTTTTAACAAAAAATACAAAAGACCATTGGATTTAGCACTGAGATTATTGCTACCCTAGATAGAAAGCAGTTTCAATTGAGTTTGGGGATCACGACCTAAATTGCAAAATTTAACAACTGAGTGGGAGATAAGGCAATGAAAGTGAGTAGTGTACCAGCACTTCTTAAACTGTGGGTTGTGACACCATGGCAAAAGTAAAAGGTTTCTGAATTCACAATGACCAAAAATTAATTAAAAATCAAACACAGAATGAATCTGGGGTGTTTTGGGCAGCACTTGTCTGTATTGCATTGGACAACTTCACTGTAGCCTTGGTTCTGAACACAAAGCACATGCACTTTGCAAGGCACATGCCCATCAGGCCACAGCACCAAGGATTGCTGTAGAAACACAAAAAGGGGTTTCAAGTGGAAAAAGTTTAAGAAGCTCTGGTATAGAAAACTGTTTCTAGGAGTTTGGTAGTGAAAAAAGAGGAACTTAAGGTGATTGTTTGAGTGAATGTAGGGTCAAGTGATGGATTTTTTTTAAGTTTAAGGGAGATTTGTAGACAAATAGGGAAAGAACTAGATAAAGAAAAATGGAAGTTTATAAAAGAGAGAATAGGATTAAAGGAGTAGAGGAGGCAGGAAAGGAAGAAATCAGGAGACTAGGAAGAGGAGTTGAGTTTGGCAAGAAGGGTATAAAGAATGGTTTTCCTGAGAAGTGTCTTAACTCTTATAAAGAGATTTGAAAGACTTGCCCTGGTTTTCTGTGAAGACTAAATGGTGGGACCATATTTCCAGAATTGAGAAGTCAACATATGTAGTGTACGTAATGATGATTAATGATGATTTGGGCTATGATCTTCTTATCAATATTCATCCTCTGACACTGAAGCAAAGGATGAGTATGGTGGAAAGATGTTAAATGTTCTCAGAGCATAGAGAGGGGAGAAAAGGGAACTCCTGTCAGATGGCTTAGATGTTCTCAGTAAAGTATGAGATTAAATCTTTTACTGAGAAGGAGGAAGAGAGGAAGCACCTCTGTGTTTTAAGGAGAAAAGAGAAGTTTATAAGTGAATGCCTGTGAGCAGTGTGCTAGGGAAAATAGGAAGAAACACAACTGTAGCAGAGTAGGGAGGGCCCAAATGAGTTAGATTGCATTAATGTCTAGTGGACCCAGCTATTGTGGTTTTGTGATTTGTAACAGAAGAGTTTAGCAACATACCAGTAGGAGTAGAGAAGACAGAGAATGGAGGCAACCCTAAGTTGGGCTTTAGAAAGGAATGAATGTAAAATAAAAGGTCAAGGATTCAAAGATTTAAAGAGTATGATAATTTTTAAATTGTCTCTCCTGGATCTATTTTCCAGGTCAGTGGTTTTTTCAAGGAGATATTTCACATTGTCATCTATTTTTTCATTTGTTTAGATCTGTTTAATAGTATCTTGATTTGTCATAAAGTTATTTGCTTCCATTTGCTCCACTCTAGTTATGAAGGAATTATTCTCTTCAGAAAGTTTTTGTGATTCTTTTTCCATGTGGAAAATTTGACTTTTTAAGGCGTTCTTGTTCTCATTGGCTTTTTGGGCCTATTTTGCCATTTAAGTTAATCTATTTTTAAAGTGTTATTTTCTAAATTATTGGACTACCTGAAAGCCATGATAAAAAAAGAACCTAGGAAGCATCCTTCAAGAAATTCTCAAAGAAAATTGACCTGATATTTTAGAACCAGAAGGCAAAATAGAACTAGAAAGAATTCACTGATCACCTCTTGAAAAAGATCCCCCCAAAAAACTCCTAAGAATGTTATAGCCAGGCTCTGGAGTCCCCAGATACAAGCTACCAAGAAGAAACAATTTGAATACTGTGGAAACACAATCAGGATAACCCAGGATCTAGCAGCTTCTATATTAAGGGATCAAAGGGCCTGGAACATGATATTCTGGAGATCAAAGGAGCTAGGATTATAACCAAGAATCACCTACCCAGCAAAACTGAATATAATGTTCCAGGGGAAAATATGGTCATTCAATGAGGTGGAGGACTTCAAGAATTCTTGATGAAAAAACCAGAACTGAAAAGAAATCATAAGGAACTTATCAAAGTCGAACTATTTACATGCCAACATGGAAAAATGATAACTGCAACTTATGAAACTTTTCTCAATATGAGGATAGGTGAAGGGAATATAAATGTGTATGTATACACATATATATGTATATATATGTGTATACATACAAATATGTCTATATAGGAGGGCATATATGCATATAAATACATATGTGAGTGTGTGTATATATGTGTACATAGACAGAGGACACAGGATCAATTGACTAGGAAGGGATGATATTTTAAAAGATGAAATTGAGAGGTGGGAGAGGAATAGAATGAGAGGAGACAGGGAGAGACAGAATGGGGCTAATCCTCTCATATAGAAGAGGCAAGTAATAACTGTTACAATGGAGGGGAAGAGAAGGAAGGCAAAAGGGAATGGGTCAACCTTACTGTCATTGAATTTGGCTTAGGGAAGGAATGACAAGCTCTAAACTGGGTATCTTGCCACATAGGAGAGTAGGGGGGATG
>JAQQSW010000603.1:0-34789 GCA_028646575.1 Pseudocheirus occidentalis
GAGGGAGGAAGGAAAGGAGGGAGGAAGGAAAGGAGGGAGGAAGGAAAGGAGGAGGGAAGGAAGGAAGGAAGGAAGGAAGGAAGGAAGGAAGGAAGGAAGGAAGGAAGGAAGGAAAGAAGGAAGGAAGGAAGGAAGGAAGAAACGAACAAACGAACGAACGAAGGAAGGAAGGAAGGAAGGAAGGAAGGAAGGAAGGAAGGAAGGAAGGAAGGAAGGAAAGAAAGAAGGAAAACACTGCATTGCCCAACTGGAACTGGCCAGTTGGGTCCCCAATGGGGCAGTTCCTACTACTCACATGTTGTTGTTTGTCCTTCCTTCTTGAAGAAGACCATGACATCAGGTAGGTGATGTCATGACTTGCAAGTGAATTGGATTTAAGTGAGGCAGGGCTGTGCAAAGTCACCAGCCTCACTCTCTCCTCTCCAGCCATCTGGGCTCAGTGGCCAGATACAGATCAGGATGACTGGCAATGGTTTCCACTAGGTTCTAAATTCCTTGAGGAGAGGAGCTTTATCTTATTTCATCTTTATATCCCTAGCATTCAGCATAGTGCCTTGCAAACATTAGGCACTTGGTCCTTGTGTGCTGATATATGCATAAATGCATAAATGATTTGCTGAAACCATTGCAGTTACTAGAGAAAAAAAAAACTTCAACATGCATGGGTAATATCAAAGTAATGGGCAGCCAGGTAGAACAGTGGATAGAGCACTGAGCCTGATATCAGGAAAGCTCCTTCCTGAGTTTACATCTAGCCTCAGATATTTACTATGTGACCCAGGGCAAGTCACTTAGCCCTGTTTGCCTCAGTTTCCTCATCTGTGAAATGACCTAAAGAAGGAATTGGCAAATCACTCCAGTATCTTTTCCAAGAAAACCCAAAAAATTAGGTCATTAAGAGTCAAACACAACTGAACAACAACAAATGGAAAATCAGAAATTTCACCTCTATGGAAGGACAGTATTCAACTGGATATAGCCAGGGGTGGGGAGTCTGTGGCCTCGAGGCCACATGTGGCCCTGTAGATCCTCAGGTATGGCCCTTTGACTGAATCCAAACTTCACAAAACAAACCCTCTTGGATTTGCTGTGTGACGCCTGGACTCAGTCAAGGGGCTGCACTTGAGGACCTAGAAGTCCTCATGCAGCCTCAAAGCCATAGGTTCCCCACCCTCAGAGAAAACATTAATGAAAATACTCAGTGATATCATGTCCAAAAATCAATGCACAACACCAGCTGTGTATTTCCAGGAGTCACGATTTAAAGAACATTCATCCACCTACTGAAAGGATGTCTCCTCAGAACCATCTTTCCTACTTATCTGTTGTATCTGTCATACATAAACTAATGGTCTAGAATAGATTGTATTAATTGTGTCTCCCCACTGACTAGGGTGAACCCTCACAAATTAGGTCTTCATAAGTACAAGAAATTAATAGATTAATACTTAAAGACTATGTCCAAAAGACAATGGTAGGAACAGAAAAGATAATAATAAAATTCTAAAACTGCCCAGAGACAGAAAGAGCAAACCCCCACAATGAACAAGTGGGTTATTAATTCATTGTCTTTATCAATAGCAAATCTTTGTTTTCTCAGGTTGTTGTTTGTCCTTCTTTCCCAAAGAGGTCCCAAATATCATGATATCTGGGTCATGGTGTAAAAGTTAACAGGTTTATCATTTTATAAGAATGGTTTTTGTCCTTATCTTTTTTTTGATAGGTTATATAACTTTTCTCAAGTTACCTTGGAGCGGTTTATCTTAGTCAATAGAATAATTAGAATATGGATTTCACGGCAAGCCAGTTAATCTCTTCTGGGGCCAAACTAAATAAAACTACTGCTATTTCTGGAGTTTATTTACAAATAGAAGGTAAAGCATTAGCCTCTTAATTGTTTCAAAGAGTCTGAAAGGATGGCGATTTTCTTCCACCTCATATACCTTTCTGTGACATTGTAATACTTTCCTCCTGGAATCTGGAATTTTTCCGATAGACTTTACACCTCCCACCACATTAATCAGTCCTACAGAAGGTCAGCGCATGTAAACTTCATCAAAAGTTAGCAAATAGTAAGACTCTCTTATCATTTAGTTGTGTCTGAATTATGAGCTGTGATCTCTATGAATCCCAGGAAATGTGTACCACATTGGGCAGAACTCTGAGTTAAGATCCCAGGGAGTTATCCTGTCATTTATTTAAAAAAAAAAAAAAGAACAGGTTTGTTGGGTTGTTTGGGGGCTTTTTTTTGCCAAGTTTTGAACATATGAAATTTCCCAGAAAGAAGTACAAAGTGAGCACATCAGCTATACAAAAAAAATCAAGATTCAAACCAACAAGAGTTCATCACCTCAGAAAAATGATCGACCAAGTGTCAGAAAATGCTAGTCCAGGGGGCAGCAATATGGTGACCTGTGACCTTGGAGACAGCCCAAGCCACTTTTGGACACTTTCTAATTGTCAGAAATTTTTTCCAAGCCTAAAAGTGTTTCTTTGCAGCTTCTACCCATTGCTTCTGGTTTTATTCTGTGAAGCTACTTAGAGCAAAGAATAATCCATGTTCTACATGGCAGCCCTTCAAATACCTGAAAGGTTGTCAGAGCCTCCTCTGCCCCCATGTCATCCCCTAAACATCAACTCCACCAAATGATCCCTAATTTGCATGGACTCAAGGTCCCTTACCCATCTTATTGCCCTTCTCCCAGTGTTCTCCAGCTTATCAAAGTCCTTCCTAAAATGTGGTCAGAACCAAAGCCAAACCCCAGATGTGGTCTAACCAGAGCCTAATGCCATGAAACTATCACTGCCTAGACCTGGAGGTATGTCTCTCAATGCAACCCAAGATACCCTTCATTCATTTGGGGACTACCATATTACAATGTGGACCCATGTTGAGCATGCATAAAGCACCACCCCCAAATCTTTTTCCAACAAGCTAATCGTGTCTCCCTCCTCCTGTACTGAGGAAATCAATTTCTTCTACCTGAGTATAAGACTTTACATTTATTCCCATTAAATTTCATCTTATTAGATTTAACCCAACACTCTAGCCCTGTTTTGTTTTGTTTTTCTAATATCATTCCTTTAAAATAGTGAACAAAACAAACAAAAAAGACTTAGTAGAGTTATGGCAAAACTGATAACAGGGCCCAGGGGACAGGTTCAGGTTGCTGGAGGGACACAGGGCTTTTTGAATTCTAATTGTTCTCCGATGTGTTGGTTATCACTCCCAGCACTGTGCCATCTGTAAGTCTGATAAGAAGTTCATCTATGGCTGTATGCATGTCGCTGTTAAAAATGTTTAACAGCAGAAGGCCAAGAAAATCCCCAGGGGCTTGCTGGAAACCACCTGCCAAACTGACATGGAACCATCCATAAATGCTTTTTTTTAGTCCAGCAGTCGACCTGTTTAAGCAATTCTGAAACTAATTGTTTATCATCTAGTCCAAATAAATCCATTTTATCTGCCAGAAGAACATAAGATGCTTTATCAAAAACTTTTCTCAACTCTACCCTGATCTGCTACATAGCAAATAATAATGTATCAGTCTAGTCCAGGGGTGGGGATCCTGAGGCCTCAAGGCCGCATGTGACTGTCTAGGCTCTCAAGCGTGGCTCTTTGACCGAATTCAAACTTCACAGAAGAAAGTATTTGTTTCATGAAGTTTGGATTCAAAGGACCACACTCAAGGACCTAGAGGGTCATGTGTGGCCTTGAGGCTGCAGGTTCCCCACTGATATGCGTTTCATAAGACAGGCTGATTCTTTGTGACTACTGTTGCCTCTTCTAGAGGCACATTTTCTCTTTAATAATACATTTTAGAATTTTGCTGAAAGCAGTAGGTGATACAGTGGATAGAACACTGGGACCTGAAGTCAGGAAAACCCAAGTTCAAATTCGACCTCACATACTCAGCAGCTGTGTGACCCTGGGCAAATTGCTTTAAAAAAAAAGTCTGCCTCAGTTTCCCCAACTGTAAATAAGGATAATAACAACACCCACCTCACGAACCTGTTTCAATGGTCAAATGAGATAATTTCTGTAAAGTCCTTAACACAGTGCCTGGTACAGGGTGGGTGATATATAAATGCTTATGCCCACCTCCCCAGGAATCCAAGGGAAGCTTAGAATCAGGGATGACATTATCATTCATTCCAAACTGCAGAGCTACATTATATTGTATTACCATCTAGGACAAATTGCATAATTACATATAGTTCACTGGTCTATAGTCTATAGATGCCACTCTTTTCTCTTTTTTGAAAATAGGCATATTTTATCTTCTTCAGTCTATGATCCCTCTCCCCTTTCAAATTTTCACCCTCGTCTCTTGTAGGATCCAAGGTCACAATCCATCTGCTCCAGGTAAATTGAATTCACAGAGAATGGCTAAGCATTGGCTTAATTCTCACCTCACCTATCTTGGATTTGTTAGTTCTCAGTGTTCTGTCCTTTTCTGTCCCAAGGTCATTCTCTTGGCAGAGAAAACCACTGAGCAGCAGAGAAGGTAATATTTTACCAATAAATATTTGCCTAAGGTATTTTGATTGGCAGCTGGGTGTTACAGCGTTAGAGCACCATGCCTGGAGTCAGAAGATCTAAGTTTAAATCTGGCCTCAGACACTCACTAGCTGTGTGACCCTGGGTAGGTCATTTAACTGATGTCTGCCTTAAGTTTCCCCAACTGTGAAATAAGGATCATAATAGCATCTATACAGATGAGAAAAAAACTTGTAAAGTGCTTAGCACAGTAGCTAGTATGTAGTGGGTACTCTAAAAAGGCTTGTTCCTTCCCTCCTCTAAGATTATAGAACAAGCTAGTGACAGAATCCACTGATCATTCCATTCTATTACATTGCCCCACCAGGAAATATACAAACAAGGCTAACACAGATACTTTAGTTGAATTAAAAGCATTTTATGAAAATATAATTTACTTTCATTGAATTAAAATCATAAATTATGAAAATACAATTTACTTTTGTTGCATTAAAATAATTTTATTAAAATATAATTTCAAATATTTTAAAGCACAAAATGGATATATTATATACGACATTATATAATACATATTCATTTTCATTGAATGAATATGTTTTTGTTTCATTAATATATTAATATATCCATTTTCATTAAATGAATATATAATTAATAAATAACATAATAAATGAATATAAAATATATTCATTTCAAAGCATAAAATGAATATATATAAAATGAACACACTAATATTATATATGTTAGGCATATGTTTCATGCTTTGAAATTTTGAACATTACATATTAAATAAAATCATTTAAAATTAACTGACTCAATCCACAATTTGAAAACTCTTGCAACATAAAAAGATGAAAAAAACAGAGTAGCCCCCCAAAATGAGGTACCTCTGTGTCCTTGCCCTGAAACGACTCTTGAAAGTGATGAATTTTTTTTTAATTAAATACTCCTAAAGCAATTGGAGACTATTGACAATCTCCAAGAGTTTTTTCCCCTGAAGGGAAAAAGGTACTGGCCACTCAGAAGCTAATCTGTTAGCAGCTCTGCATTCATTTAAAACAACAAATTAACCACAATGGAAGCAATTGGAATAAATTAATTTACTTTGCCTTAGTATCCTTGAATAGAGGCCAAGAAATGCAATTAAAGCGTTCCATTATTTACTGAAAACTCCCTGCCAACCTCTGTTTTCCTAAGAAGCTGTAATATGTTCCTTAAAGGTAGAGATTGGTTCCTGTGTCTTTGTACTTATATCCACCCTCCCAACACAGTGACTGTCACAAAGTAGGCATCAACAATAAGGATTTGTTGATTACTAATTGATTGTTTAATATAATGTATGAGACAGTGCTTAACATTAAATATGTATTTGTATGTGCAATCATATATACACATATATGGACATATATGCATGTACATGTATATGTATAAACATATAGATATACATACTTATATACATACATTCCTTGCTACAGAGATATTTATACCTGTGTGGCAGGTAGATGGCACAGTAGATAGAACACTGAAATTCAAGTCAGGAAGACTTGAGTTCAAATCCAACTTCAGATAGTTACTGGCTGTAAATAATAGCACCCACCTCCAAAGATGGTTGCGAGGATAATATGTGTAATGTGCTTTGCAAACCTGAGAGCACTACATAAATGCTAGCTATCATTAATGAGAAATTTATAAATGAGAAGAAACAAGGAAACAAGCATTTGGTAAGTACCTAGCGTCCGAGCCTCACCACAACCCTGAAAGGTAGGTGCTATTATCATTCCCATTTCACAGTTGAAGAAACTGAGGTAGGTAGACATTAAGCGACTTATCCAAGGACAGAGAGTTAGTAAGAATCTGAGATCAGATGTGAACTCAGGTCTGCCTGACTCCAGGACCAGCACTCTATGTACCTAGCTGCCTCTGGGAAAAGGCTCCAATAAAAATGCTAGAGAAAGCATATCCTAAAATATATCCTTCCTTCCCAATACATCCAGCATTAACAATGTAAATAAAATGCTATTCTTACAGAATCTGGTGTAAAATGGGTGCTTTTGGGTCAGATATAGGGAACTAGGGAAAGTTATTTGTAATGCAAAGCTAACACTGTCTAGCAATTTAAATATGTATTTACAAATAGCATGTATTTTATTGACAAAGTCATAAAAGTTAGGTATCTTTACAGGCAGGATCAGGGTTTTTACTGATTTTTCTACAATAGAAATGGAATCACTGAAGAGATCAAACTAAGAAAGAAAATGCCAAGGGTTTTTTTAATCTTATTTTTGCATCATGTTCATTTCCTGACATATCCTTCCCCTGTCCCTTGCCCAGAGAATCAAAGGCTTAACTTTTTTAACAGAATCATTGGTTGAAAGAGTTCAATAGTGTGGATACCTCCTTGGGAAGGGGGGAGGAGGAAGAAATATAGTGATATACGTTCAACAAACATTCTGTCAACAATCATTTATACAATGGGGTTATTGATAGTGATATTTTTAAAAGGGAGTGTCAAGAAATACTTTTAAAATACATAAAAGATACTGGGTCCCGGTGGTTCATGCCTGTAATCCCTAATACAGGAAAGGTTGAGACTGGTGGGTTGCTTCAGTTCAGGAATTATGAGTTGCAGTGAGCTGAACCACTCCTTAACCATTACGGTGAGTGGTAGGGGGCAGCAGATTGTTAAAGGTGGAGCAAATAAGTCTTGGTTAGAAAAAATAAAAACAGGTTTAAGTTCCAGAAATGTTCTGTAATGAATGGTCCTTTTAGTGGCACATGTATTTCCAGCTTGGGCAAGGTAGGGAGATCTAGGCTCAAGCAGCCAGATTTTAAAAAAAAGAAATTGATAAACACACATAAGTACCTAAGGGTTCCAGATGGAAGGACAGTGAAAACCAGTCCCTGCCCCCAAGAAATTTACAGTCTAATGGACAAAAGAATATGCAAACAACTATGTACATAGAAGAGACATACAGGGTAAATTGGAGGTCATCTCAAAGACATCCTAGGACTAGGAAGTATCCTCAATAGTAATAGGAAAATTTGGAAGAGGGGAGGATTTGGGAGGAAAGATAATGATTCCTGGGAGAGAATCTGGAACTCAAAGTTTCAAAAACAAATGTTAAAAAAAAATTTGTTGTTACATGCAACTTGGAAATAAGATACACAGGTCATGGGGTATAGAAATCCATCTTGCCCTACAATAAAGTAAGGGGGAAGAAGGGAAGGGGTGATAGGGAGGATTAGAAGAAAGGGGGTGATAGGGAGGATTAGAAGAGAGGGCTGACTGGGGAAAGGGGTAAGCAGTATGCTTGCCTTCTTGGAGGGATAGGGGAGAGAGGGGGAGAAAATTTGTAACTCAAAATTGTGTGGAAATGAATGTTGAAAACTAAAAATAAGTAAATAAATTCTGGGGGAAAAAAAGATAATGACTCCTGATTTGCACACACAGAGTTGAAGATGCCTATGGGACATAGGCAGTTAGGTGATTCAGTGACTCCGAACTCAGATACTTACTTGCTGTGACTCTGAGCAAGTCACTTAACCCTGTTTGCCTCAGTTTCTTCATCTGTAAAGTGAGCTGAAGAAGAAAATGACAAACCACTCCTGTATCTCTGCCAAGAAAACCTCCCAGGGCAGTATTATAGTGGAATGGTCCACAGGGTCAGCAAAGAGTTGGACACGATTGAACAACTGAGAACCTCAACATGGGATGTCCAGTTTAATGCGTCCAATAGGCAATTAGCAATTTTTGATCAGGGAAGAAACTAGGGCTGGCTAAATAGATCTGAGAATCATAGGACATCTATTCCAAATTTGAAATCAGTGCCCAAAAAGCATTCAGTGACTTGTGGAAATGCCCTGTACATTAGGCCTGGCTAATTAACTAGCCACACATTTCGCAAACAGAAATACTAACATCCTCCGAGATCCCTCTTCGCCTTCCTATAAATAGCTGACATCCCTATAGTGCTTTTTCCTTGACAAAATGCCTCCCTCACATTAACCTCGTGAGAAAGGCACCCTAAGAGGTATTATCCCATTTACAGATGATCAGACTGAGACCACATGATTTTCCCAGAGTCACATGGAAAATAAATGATGGAGAAAGTGGCCAAACCTGTAGCTTCAAGTCTAGGGTTCTTTCTATATTCCCTGCCTTTCATACATAAACATTCTAAGGAGGGAGGGAGAATAAACATACATGAAACACATCCAAAAAAACCTAAAGAAATATATAAAAGATTTACAAAGAGGTTTATATAAGAGAATTACTAAATTATATATATAATTATATACGTATATATGTATATAATTAAATACAACTTAACGGGGCAGCTAGATGGCACAGTAAATACAGCACTAGCCCTGGAGTCAGGAGGACCTGAGTTCAAATGTGGCCTCAGACACCTGACACAAAAACTAGTCGTGAGACTTTGGGCAAGTCGCTTAACCCCAATTGCCCTCCAAAAAGCAAAGATAGATAGATAGATAGATGAGAGAGAGAGAGAGAGAGAGAGAGAGAGAGAGAGAGAGAGAGAGAGAGAGAGAGAGATGACTTAACAAAGACACAAATATTATAGAATAACCATGTACTTTGATGTGACCAATGAAATAGGGACCTAGATGAACTGAGGAGACAGAGCAAGCTAGTGGTCCTATTGCTATGACCCTATTTAAATTCAAAGACTGTTTGAAAGGAGCTTCCCTTGGCTTCTTCCCCCCTGCAACCCAAAGGTTCACAAAGACACTTGCCAAGAGGAATGCATAAAGAAACCTGAGCAAAAACTAAAGCTTCCTGAGGGCAGCTTAGGACTTTATCTTGTTAGCATCTAACATAGTACTTTGGACAACTAGTTGTGTAAAGGATAGAGGGCTGGGCCTAGAGTCAGGGAGACTTATCTTCCTAGGTTCAAATCTGACCTCAGACATTTACTAGCTGTGTGATCCTGGACAAGTCACTTAACCCTGTTTGCCTCGGTTTCTTCATCTGTAAAATGAGCTGGAAAAGGAAATGGCAAACCCCTCCAGTATCTTTGCCAAGAAAACCCAAAATGGGGTCATGAAGAGTCAGATACAACTGAAATGACTCAACAAAAAAAATAATACAATAAGCAAAAGTCTGTTAAATTGAAAAGAAACTAGGGTCATTGTTTATTATTGGATTTGGAGGTAGAAGAATTGGGTTAAAATTCTTATAGTCTGACGCTTACTAACTGTATAACCTTCCTTATCTGTAAAATAGAGTTTGAACTAGATTTCTTCTTTCTAGGTCAAAATTTGTGATCTTGTCATTAGTGTGGAAGACAACTGGGCTAGTGGAATTGGTGTGTTCTCAAGAATCCAGATGCCCTAAGGGGTCCCGTGCCTATGAGGACCTTTAAGAGTAGATCCTGCTTGGTTGTTGAGGTTATATGCCCAAAGAAACCTTGCCCATATAGTGTAGCATATGGGTAGAGTATAATAATGAGGTGTAACAGCATTTCTACAGTTCTTTAAGAAAGTCTCATGTTTCTTGTCTCACTTAATCCTCACAACAGCCCAGTGAGGTAGGGGATAGTATTATCTCCATCTTACAAATAGGAAACTGAGTCTGAGTTTAAGTGACTTGCCCAGAATGATACAATTATTGAATGTCTGAGCCAGGATTCAAACCCAAGCCTTTCCAGTTCCAAGACCAGCATTCTAAACAGAATACCAAGTTAAAATCACACTACCATTAATGGTGCTACCCGGCATTCAGAGTCATCATCTGTGAGTGAAAAAGAAATGAAGAAATTGGTATGCTTACCTAATACGATTCTTGATGGTGGAAGGCCCATGCCTCTAGATCCTAAATCTGCTGAAAAGTGGGTCCAGGTGTCCAGAAAGTCAGGAGGCAAAGTGGTCAGTCTGTTGCTTGATACATCGAGGTAGGTGAGATTCTTCAGGTACCTGGTGGCCTCAGCTGGTACGCTGTTTATTCTATTGTTGTGTAAGTCCAGGGTTCGTAAATGGGGCATCTCCAGCAGAGATTCCCAGGGGAAAGCAGTCAACAAATTGCCATCCAAACGCAACTCATGCAGGTGCTTCAGGTTGTAGAAGCCGCTGGTGTCAATGCTGGTCACAGAGTTGTAAGTCACCCAGAGGTACCTGAGCTCTACCAGGTAGTAGAAGGCTTCAGTGGGGATCTTGCGTATGACAGTCTTTTCTATCCGTAGCTTCATTGTGTCCACAGGAACATTTGTAGGAAGCTCGTACATATCTGGGTCATTGCACAAAACCAACCTAACGGCAGCCATGGCAGGATCAACAAACAGAAATAAACATATCCTCAAATACCAAGTTTGGGGGGTTCTCTGTCCAATGGGACTCTTTCATTAAAGTGACGTACCTTTAAAGGGCCATTAATTGAAGTAAAGATATACATTCACTACCTTAAATAAGAGTTTCAACTATAATGCTGTGGAGGGTTGGGGGGCAGTTTAAGTTCAGCATTAATTTAATTTATTAAAATGCATTATATGTTCTTTGCTAGCTAAACAATAAACTACAAGCTATAACAATAAAAAATAAGTTACAAATTCTAATTTTAATTTGACTAGTAATGCACTGCACCCTGGAAGTGCTGAAATAATTTACTCACATATGTTAACCGGGGATAGAGAGACACTATTTCAGGGTTTAAATCAGAAAGGATGGCAGATTTCAGAACACAGAGAAATACTTCAGAAATCCTAGGTCATATAGCACAGAGATATCAAATATACAGCCTGGGGGCCCCATAAAGCCCAAAACATTCCCAAGTACAGTCCAGTCAGATTAAATCAGATTAAAATATAGTTTCATATTTTTATATATTTAATATATTTTAAATATATGTGTGTTTATGTGTATATATGTATAAATGTATGTATATATGTGTGTGTGTATATAACAAACACATGTGGCTAAATCAATATGTGACCCATTGCTGCTGTTCATTTATTTATGATTCTTCATGACCCCATTTAGGGTTTTCTTAGCAAAGATGCTGGAATGGTTTGCCATCTCCTTTTCCAACTCATTTTACAGGTGAAGAAACTGAGGCAAATAGGGTTAAGGGACTTGTCCAGGGTCCCACAGCTAATAAACTGTCAGAGGCCAGATTTGAGCTGGTCTTCCTGACTCCAGGCCTGAGATTCTATCCACTGTGCCACCTTGCTGCCCTGATACGTGGCTCACAGGGATCCTTAAATACAATTTCGTGATGTGCCTCCCACCTTTTCTATTTGAGCTTGACATCACCGATGTAGAGGAAGGCAGGAAGACAGAGGTTAGAATCCTGCCTCAGACATTCACTAACTCCTTTGGACTTCTCCACTAGGTCCCTGACTCAGATGCTTCCTTCCACTCCCCCCATTATCTTCTCTTTGCATGTTGTTGAGGGCTAGGACTGTCTTTTTTTTGTATTTATATCCCCTGCACTTAAGATAATGCCTAATACATAGTGGGTGCTTAATAAATATCAAGGCTCAGACCCTCTTACTCCAGCTTCATTTCTTTCCAACGCAATGTCCAACTCCAAGAGAGACAACATGATTTCATGACTGGAGAGTCAGCCTTAAGTCAACAAGACCTGTGTTCAATTCCAGTCTGGGATATGTACTGGCCATGCTATTCTGGGTTGGGTACCCTATACCAAGGCATTTTAAATTGTAAAAATCCTACCCAGCTCACAGGTTACAGTTTGCTGACCACTGTGTTAGGCAACTTTCTAAGACAGGGGTGGGGAAACGGGGAAAGCCTCGTATGGCCCTCTAGGTCCTCAAGTGTGACCCACTAGTTGAATCCAAACCAGGAGTGGGGAACCTGCCAAGGTCGCATACTCCAGGCTCTCAAGTGTGGCTTGACTGGATCTAAATCTGGATTTAGTCAAAGGGCTGCACTTGAAGGCCATACGGGACCTCGAGGCCATAGGTTCCCCACCTCTCTTCCATGCAGATGAAATCACAGATCCAAAACCCTCTCCCCCAAAAAAAGAAAAAACCTACATCAGACCTGCTGTGAGAAGCGAACACTAAAAAAGTAAAGGGTTTTGTAGGCATGGTAAACTATAACACCAACAAAAGATGATTCACAGAAAGCCATATCTGACAGATAGAAATGCTTTAAACACCCCGCCCTGTAAGCAGGCATGACTGTAGGTACCTCGAGAGAGCTCATGAGGAAGATGAGGTTCCACAAGTTTATGGAAAGAATTCTAAGAGAATCAGCAAAGCTCAGGATGGAAAGGGGCTTCTTACCTCTGCTTCAAGCTTCTTCATCCCAGAAAGGTGTAAGTTACATAGATTAATAGTAAGAGCTAGCACTTACATATTAATACACAAAACAAACCTTTAATCTCATTTTATCCTCAAAATCACCTGCTATTATTATCCCCATTTTACAGATGAAGAAACTAAGGCAGAGGGTAAGTGACTTGCCCAGGGTCCCACAGCTAATAAGTGACTGGGGACAGATTTTAACGTAGGTCTTCCTGATTGCAGTCCAATGCTCTATCTGCTATGTTACCTAGCTGCCTCTAAGAAGATTGGGCTTCTGCACTTTCTTTGGTGGTTATTAATTTTCTATTCAAGCAGAGTTTTAATTACAGGGCAACATTTCCTTGACTATGATCTCAAAAGTATGTAGTTGGAATCAATGGAGAAAGAGACGGAGCATATAGTGGAAAGAACAGATCAGAAGACCTGGACTTAAGCCTGGCTGACTACCACATTCTCGTCATGAGACCTCGCTCTCTGAACCTGTTCCCTCACTTGGAAAATGGGAGTGAGAATATTTCCAGCCTGAGCCAAACATGGGAGAGTAGACAGAGACTGCATCTGGAGTTAAGATGACCTGGGATCAAGTCTTGTCTCTGCTACATGCTAGCTATGCAGCCCAGCTCTCTGTGGCCCCAGACTCTTCCCCAAAACTCAGTTGTAGAGCAGGTGCCAATCCGTAATGATAGGTAGAACTTAAGAATTGCCTTGCTCAAAATCACATAGGCCAATGACATTGCAAATCTGATACAAAAATGCATATATTTACATATATATTTTTATATATACACATATGCAAAATGTGTGTGTTTTAATGGGTTCCATGTGATTTAAGTCTTTGATAAGTTTATTCAATGGAGAAATGGTATTATCTAGTTAGCATCGTGACACACTTTAACTGGGGGTAGGGCTTTAGCCCACCTTATAAGGGGAGTGATTTGGTTGATTTATCTTTATATGTGTTTGGAGGGGGAAAGAGAGAAGGGGAGGAAGAGGAGGAAGGGGAAAGGGAAGAAAGGGAAGGAGAAAGGGAAGTTGAGAGAGCAAGAGAAATTTTATTTATGTGTGTGTATACATATATATGTACATATATAATTGATTTATTCAGTCAAGTTCTGTGTATGTATAAATATATGTGTATAAATATATAAATATAAAAATATACAGGTGTCTGAAAAGTCTTAATGCAGTGTTAAGTTTCAATAGCCTAAGACTGCACTAAGACTTTTGGGACATACTCTACATATGGAATGGGGAAAGGATAAGGGAAAGGGAGGAAGAGTATAAGCACTTATATCGTGCCTACTATGTGCCAGGAAAAGTTTCACAAATATTTCATTTGACCTTTCCCAGAACCTTGCAAGTTACATTCTGTTATTATATGCATTTAATAGTTGCAGAAACTGAGGCAAATAGAGGTTAATGCAGGGTCACCCACGTAGTAAATGTCTGAGGTCAGATTTGAACTCATGTCTTTCTGATTCCAAGCCCACCATGCCATTTAGCTGCTGAGAGAAAGGGGATAGGGGAAAGGAAAGAGGGTGAGAGACAGATACAGAGACAGAGAGAGACAGAGACAGAGAAAGACAGATACAGAGAGAGACAGAGACAGAGACAGAGAGAGAATGGAGAAGAGTTGACTTTGCATACTGTCAATATCCTTTTTTGTAAACTATATCATACTCATAAAAAAGAACAAATTTTAAAATGAGACAATTTTGAAAATTCTGAGGAAAAGGATAAAAACCACTCTTCTACTACTCTTAATCATAATGCAGTATTGCAAAAAATGCAAAAAAACCATACAAAGCAAAACTCATTAACAAATATTACTGAACTAAAAGAAAATGCTGTATTGTGTCTCCACACTGCTGGATGGAAGGCAAGGTATAAGAGAGATGTTTTGTAATAAGGTCAAAGAAAATATCATCATAACGATAATTAGGCTGCCATTTATATAAGACTAAAGTTTACAAAGCACTTCTCTTACAAAACCCTGAGAGTTAGGAAGTGCAAGTATGATTTTTGCCAGAGATTAATCATAGCTAGGAAGAACTGCAGAGGCCTTCGTTCAGACTCAGGCCTCCTGACTCTGCTGCCTGAACTTGTTAAAACGAGGCATACCGCTCACTCTGGGCTCAATTTCAGCCTCGAACTCAGAGCCCTAGAGATTCTTGGCTTTTAACAGATTCTCTGGCAGGTATCACCAGTTTGCCAGTATGCATTAATTGGTGAGAAAAAAAGGAAGAGGGGCACTGATTATTTTTATAGGTGGGTAGAGGTAAGTAATTAGTAACTGTTCTATATCCAGGCATGCACCAAAAGTTAATTTTGATTTTGCTATTCCACAGCCTCCAATGACCTCCTCTGGTTAGAATTCATGGAATAGCTATCATGGTCTATTCAGAAATGTTTCTGTTTTATGCTTTCAACTATGAATTGAATGATTCTATCCTGTTACTCACCATTGCTTTTAAAACCCCATGGTTCAGTTCACTTAAGGAAAGACAAGAGGCAAGGTGAGACAGTCTCAGATTTTCCTTGTGGCATGATCCTCATTCCCTCACCTGATTCCCTGTGTAAGTTTATACATATATATAGTAAAAATTATATAAAGTAAATATTCTCTAACATATTAGTTAAGTAACCTACTGGAACAACTAGGTGGCACAGTGAGTAGAGCACCAGCCCTGGAGTCAGAAGGACCTGAGTTCAAATCCAGCCTTAGACACTTGACACACTTACTAGCTGTGCGACCTTGGGCAAGTCACGTAACCCCAATTGCCCTCCAAAAAACAAAAAACAAAAACTTAAGTAACCTACAAGTCACAACTTTTTGTCTGCAACACAGAAATCAGTATTTTTTGTAAAGCTGCATTTTAAAATCCCATTTGTACTAGGAAGGAAAATTATATAACCTTCTCAAATTTCATTGATTTTTAAGAATCCTCTTTGATCTCTTTGCCTTAGTTTCCTCAAAATCAAAATGGGAATAATAACAGCACCTACTTTTCAGGGTTGTTGTGAGGATCAAATGAGTCAATACCTAAAAAATGCTCAGCCCAGGGCCTGGCACATAGTAAGCACTATATAAATGCTACCTATTGTCCTCACTGTTGCCCTCATCGCCATCATCAACAGCTCCCTCTCTTCCTCCCAATACCTCCTGGATGTCATGATCAGTGTTACACAATATGATACCCAAACCAGCAGAGCCTAGGTACACTTTTCTGTGGATAAGCTAGAACTAGCATGTAGGCACTAATCTTCCTTATGCTTTCTGGGCTTTCCCCTTAATACTAAGATTTACCTGTGTGCTTAAGGAAACCATTTCACTTCCCAAAGAAAACAAAAATGTTCTGCCTATGAATAATCTGGGGAAAATAGGTCAAATCAGAGTGTGTTCTGTGGTTTTATAAGACTTGAATATGTTTTAAGAGCTTGGAAACTGAACAAAAACAGGAAAGGCTAAGTAAATATTATTTGTCAGCAAATAATCATAAAGCGTAAGATACAGCTCCTAAAAGTTGAGCCTCCCCTCTCTGGCTGCTGATAAAAATATAATTACTTCTTGTTATTGCCATAGTTAGAGAAGCACTATCATGCTATTGTCAGTCTACATAATTTTACATGGAATTAAATTGTTTAAGGGCAACATTATGCCTACCTCGAGCCGGTACCATCGCTTCTGCTGGGGGAATCACAGGTGCATTGTGAAGGACACGACGTGCCCACTCCTTCAAAAATGCTAAACATGAGACCCAAATAAGCCAGTAGATGCATCCCTTCTTTTAAAGTATATTAGAACAAAAGCTAAAAACCAAATCCCAAGCATTCAGGAGCCGGTGTGCATACATGTGGATGTCCATTTAGTCAGAGCAGATTATAAAGGATTAGCTGAGATCTGTAGTTACTTAACCTTCAAATGTATCTCACAAGGGATCAATCGAGCTAGCCTGTCGTGTATAACTTCAGCAAAGTAACATATTCTAAGGGAAAAGAAAATTGCTCATCGGGAAAATGTTGATAATTGTATATGTAGATTTAGAAATATATATATTTTTAACAGACTGATTGATTTTTCATGTTTAGCATTCACTTTTATAAGATTTTGAGTTCTAATTTTCCCCTATCCCTCCACTCTCCTTCCCTAAAACGGCATGCAATCTGATATAGGCTATACAATTTTAAACCCCTTTCCAATGAAAGTGGGTTGCAATTTAAAGTATTTATTCAATGCTAAAAACTGTTCAGATTTCATTGCTTGGACTCTATTTTAGATTATCTCTATGTCTTGTTACAAAGTGTACTATTTTCATTTATGTCTCTAAAAGATTACAAAGAAAGCTGAATTTGCAAAGCATAAGTGAGTACAATTTTGTTATTATTGTTGTTGTGATAATGTTAACAATGTTGCCACCTACTGGTCAGCAATAATTTAGCAGGTGCCCAGTAAATAAAACTTGGTCCTGAGTTAGACAAAACAGGAAGATACCTGCATAGGCAACTAGTCCAACCCTTTAATTTTATAGAAGTGGGAATTGTGACCCCCAAAAGTTAAGTGACTTGTCCAAGGTCACACAAGTAGTCAGGTGTAGAACTAAAACTGGAACCCAAGTAAGTCTTCAGATGCTACGCCCAGTGGATTTTCTACCTTACCACCCACCTCCCTGCTACCTGCTTTAAAAAAGCTACTTATCAGTTTTCTAATTGATCCTTTTTTCTCATCTTCTTATCACTTTCTTCTAATGGGCAAAATTATACCTAATAATTATATCTAACAATTCCTGCCTGAGACAGTCCCCACCCATTACAGGGTGTCCCCAGTCTTAGCATAGCTTTGAATTTCAATAGCTTAACTATTAAAACTGAGACAGACAGAGGTTTAAGCTTTAGTAGTTTAAATCGTGCCCCAAGAGTTTGTGGATATCCTGTCTAGTCTGCCATGCAATGAACAATACAATCCTATGATAGATAGTTCACATGTGAGTACTAAGCCACCGTAGTCCCCATGGGCAGTGATCATTTTTTTCTGGGCCATCATATGTTAGAAAGAAAAGCCAGAAACACTTAGGAAAGTTTTATGAGAAAGACCAGGAAAATGTATTCAAAATTTATAATTCCATTAGCTGAATTAAGTCAAGTCCGTTCCCTTTCTTTCCTCCAAAAAACTACAGTTGTTTCTGATCCAAGAACATAATCGTAATTGGAGGCATCTTTCAGGGGGAATCAGACGCTTCTTGAGCTATGCACATCATTAAGATGAAAGGAAAACACTATTTCTGACCAGATCAATTAACCATCAGGAATGTATTAAGTACCTACTGTGTGCTAAGTAGGCACTGAGAATACAAATCCAGAACTGAGGCAGTCCCTGCCTTCAAGGAGCTACATTGTGGTAAGGGACAGATGACGCATACTCATATAATTAAACACAGGGAATTTTGAGGAAAGAGAGAGCCCTAACAACAGAGAAGATCAGGAAAGCCTCATGAAAAAGGTGAGCTGAGACTTGTAAAAAGCTAATTCTGAGAAAAAGTGCATTCCACAAATGGAGAGTGATCTGTCCAAACGCTTGAATGTGGTTGATGAAATGTTGAGTTGGGGCAACAGCAGCTGGTAGTCCAGTTTGGTCCAAAGGAAACTGAGGAACAGTCAGAAGGGTAGGAGATGAACCAGGAGAGACCAACACCATGAAAACCAAGAGACAAGACTATACGATTCCTGGAAGTGGGCAATGGTGATAAAAAGCTGCATAAAGGTCAAGGAGGACAAGAGTTGAGAAAAGATGATTGGACCTAAGAATAAAGAAATCATCAGCCACGTCACACTCATCAGACTGGCAAAGTTGATTTTTTTTTAAAAAAAAGGAAAATGAACTTACTAGCCATGTGACCTTGGGCAAGTCACTTAACCCTAATTGCCCCTCAAAAAAAAAAGCTAAAAAAAAGGAAAATGACAAATAATGGGAAAAGATACATACTAAGGTATTGTTGTTGGAACTGGGAATTGCCCGAGCCATTCTGGAAAACAATTTAAATTCTTCCCCAAAAAGTAGTAAACTGTGCTAACCCTTTGACCAATGATACCACTACTGGGGCAGCTAGGTGGCACAGGGGATAGAACAGTGGACCTAGAGTCAGGAAGACCAGCTTCTAATGCTTACTAGTTGTGTGACCCTGATCAAGTCACTTACCCTCTGCCTCAGTTTCCTTACCCATCAAATGGAAATAATAACAGCACCTACCCCCCATGGTTGTGAGGATTAAATAATAATTAGAAAGCATTTAGCACAGTGCCTGGCATATAAGTCAGCTCTATGTAAATGTAAATACGAGCTACTAGTAATTTTAAGCTTATACTCCCAAGGTAGGAAGCACCTACTATATGCTAGGCACTTTACAAATATGGCATCATTTTAGCCTTACAACAACCTTGGAAGGTAGGTTCTATCATTGGTCTTATTTTACAGATGAATAAATTGAGACAGAGGATAAATGACCAGGCCAGGGTCACATAACCAGTCAGTCTGAAGGCAGATTTGACACATCTTCCTGACTCCAGGCTATCATCTCCCAATTCAAAGAAAGAACAGACCGTATATACAAAAACTCTTTTTGTGGTGGCAAAGAATTGGAAATCAAGGGGATGCCCATCAATTGGGGAATGGCTGAGCAAGTTGTGGCGTATGATTGTGGTAGAATATTATTGTACCATAAGAAATGATGAAAAGGATTGTTTCAGAGAAACTTGGGAACACCTGTGTGAACTAATGCAGAGCAAAGTGAGTAGAAACAGGAGAATAATTTATAACATTGGAAAAATGAGCATCTTTAAAAGATCTAGGAATTCTAATCAACTCCAGGATCAACTGTGACTCTAGAGAACCAGTGATAAGACATCCTTCCTCCTCCACCCCTCCCCAACAGAGAGGTTATGGACTTAATGTGTCCACCAAGCCAGACATTTTGAACATGAATTTATATTTACAAGACTGTGTTTTTCTTCCTTTTCTGGAAGCAGGGATAGATAGGAAGCAGAGGAAATAAAGTTTGTTGATTGAAAAAAATTAAAGAAAAAAAGAAGAAATTATTAGTTACTACTGTAAAACGGAGAATCCATAGGGACGAGCAAAATATCTAGGTAATAAATTATTTTTTTTCTTTTAAATAAGGACCTGTGATTTCATTGACTGGGGAATTACCAGCAACCCCTCTGTAATTAATAGACTTGGAAAGCTGCCTGGGGCAATGAAGCAAAATTATTTGTCCATGGTCACGTAGATTGTATATATCGAAAGCAAGACTTGAACGAGAGAATGCTATTTGTCAATAAATGGATATATCATTTAGTATTATTGGACAGACAATGGCAAAATCCATAATCCCTGAATAAAAACAACTTTAGAAACAAGAAATAGAAAATTTGTTCCTGCAACATTAAGGGTAAATTATTTGCTACTTTGAAAGATATATGATTTCATTGACACAATTGTTCATCAACTAAAACAGATTAGAAGGCCCCTCCTAATGTTTTCATCTTCTGCATGTGTCAGGGGGCTCCCACCTACCCAGGTTTAACAGAAATAAAGTTGAGTAATCAGTCCTGGCACATCAAAACTACCCATACACCACAGAACCTGGGCATGCAGACTTGACCTACTCAATTGTCATGAAACAAATGGGGGGGGGGGGAAAAACATGAATTAAGTACATACTGTTGAGCTAGCTAGCCACTGACAAAAAAACAAACTTTACATTATGGCTTGTCCTCATGGAGTTTTCAGTCTAATATGAAAGATAGCACGGCATAGTGAACTTGAGGCCAGAAACACTTTGTTGAATATATTCTCCATTTTATACCTAAGTAAATTTCCTTTTTATCTAATTTTGTTCCAACATCAAATGTATTTTAACATGTAACTGATAAGTCAGACTTACCCATCACCCGTCTTTTGACCAAGAAATTCCACTGCTGGGACATGACTCCAGGGAGTCAATGACCAAAAAAGAAAAGCCCCGTGAAAGCCCACCAACATACCTAATTTTTGGTAGATGCAAAGAAGTTTTCAGAAATAAAGTAGATTAGAGAATGGCAAACCAAGTTATGGTACAGGAATGTAATGGAATAGTATTACGCTATAAGAAATGAGGACTTACAGAAAAGCATGGAAAGGTCTTTATGAACAGATGCAGAGTGAAGTAAGCAGAGCCAAGAAAATAAGATATATATATATATGACTACAACAATGTGGAGAGAACTGCTGTTCAGTCATTTTTAGTCCTGTCCGACTCTTCATGACCTCATTTGGAATTTCCTTGGTAAAGATACTAGAGTGGTTTGCCACTTCTTTCTCCTGTCCATTTTTAAGAGATAGGAAAGGATACATAAGGAAACAGAGGCAAACAGTTAAGTGACTTGCCCAGGGTTACTCAGATAGTATTTGAGGCCAGATTTGAACTCAGAGGAATCTTCTTGACTCCAGGCCCAGGACTATCCACTGTGCCACCTACTTGCCCATAAACGGAAGAGCGCTAACAACAAAAACCGAATATTGAAAAACTATAAAGACAAATTTTACCCTAAAGAAGAGATAAGATAAGAGGGGCGGCTAGGTGGCGCAGTGAATAGAGCACCGGCCCTGGAGTCAGGAGTGCCTGAGTTCAAATCTGGCCCCAGACATTTAACACAAAAAACTAGCCATGTGACCTTGGGCAAGTCACTTAACCCCAACTGCCCTCCAAAAAAAAAAGAAAAAAAGAAGAGATAAAAGAAAGTCTCTCACATTAGATTTTTTTTCACTATCTTGGGTTAGTTTTCCTGAAGTTTCCCCCCCCTTTTAAATTATTTATTATGAGGGGAATGCAAGTGATATAAAAGCATCAATAGAGCTTTTTTTATGATTTTTAAAAAATAACTCATGGTCATTCTAGTCCTACAATGAGATGTTGGAGCAGAAAGAATGAGACTTTTTGGAGGAAGATACATATTATGTATCAAACAGGCTGCTGTGAGCTGACCCAGAAACCTAACTAACCTCCTTTTATAATGTCATTTCTCTGAGAAAATGCATTCTAAATTATAAACAACAAATTTAGGAATAAGCTTTTGGAAAACTACTCATTTGTAATTTAGTGACAACTTCTATCTAATGTCTCAGTTAACAGCCCTGAGTTTAGTCCAGACCTATGAGTCCATTTATTTGTATGCGGAGTTCCCAATGAGGAAAATCCCTCTACCAATGCAGATCAGCTTACAGTCTCAGAGTTGCCTTGGGCTTTGAGAGGTTAAATGATTTGCCCAGGGCCACATAATCACAGCATCAGAGGCTGGGCTTTCACCCATATCTTCTAGACTTCAAGATATGATCTCTAGTGATTATACTACACTGAATCATTATACTAAAAAACTAACCAATTATGCCAAAAGGAGCAAAAAAGGAATATATAGGAAGATTAAATGGGTTATGTCTTTATTCCTTAAACATTGCCAAGGAAGTACTGACTTCACCTTCTTAAAAAAAAAACATATAATTTTATTATAAAGAGAAGAAATAAAAAAGAAAGTGTTGGGTTGTTGTTTTTTTTAATACACAAGCTGGGAACATTCCATTCAACAATTCAAATACCGAAGGAACACCATATGCACTGTGTTAAGCATGATAGGACACTTGAAAAGAAAATTGGACAACAGTCTCGGCGTTTGAGAATCCAAGTTAGTACATGAATCCAAGTTAGGTATCAGCTTTGTAGGAACATTAAGTAGATGAAAGTTAAAATACAGTAAAGAAAGATGAAAATGATGCAATTTGGCTCTTTTTCCTTTCATAATTCAAAACCTGATCTCAAGTTAGGTTCATTGGCAATGCACTGGATACAGGCATTGATTGGTGAGTCTGACATCGTATCATGGCAGATATAGCTCTCCGAAACCTATGAGAAAGGGGAAAAATCTGTTACACCATCATTGTTTGAAACACTGATTTTTTTTTTTACTTTCAAATGTTCTCTGTTTCTAAGTCTCACATCTCCATTTGAATACCTTTAAAAATACATGAAATATAAACTGCATAAAGACCAAATTCAGATTATTGTCCATAAATTGGAAAAAAGAATTACAAAATCATTTAATGCTCACCCTGTATGTGAGACAAGATACTTCTATTCTGAAAACTGCAATCATTTGTTTGCCTGAGGAAGCTTTAGGCTACTGTCTTTATTACTGCCCCTCCGTTGAAATACAGCTCCTATTAATCCTCTGCTTGGCATTAAAACCTCTTCAAAAAATGCCCTCTTCCTACCTTCCCGGTGCTCTTATGCCTTACTCACCAACATGTACTCCTCCATTCAGCGGTGCTGGCCTCCCGGCTATTTCACAAACAAGACACTCTCTGGCTGTCCCCTATGCCCGGAACGCTCTCTCTCCTCAGCTCCAGAAGACTGGCCTCCCAGCTTTCTTTAAGTACCAACTAAAATCCTGCTTTTTAGAAGAAGCCTTTCTAATTCCAGTATCTTCCCTCTATTAATTATTTCCTACTTATCCTGTACACAGCTTGCTTTGTATATTTGTTTTATGTTGTCACCTCTATTAGAGTGTGATCTCCTTGAGGGTAAGGATTGTCTTTTGCCACTTTTTGTATCTTAGCACAGTGGCTGATACATAGTAAGTCCTCAATAAATATTCACTAATTGAATTTAAAGAGGAAGCATGTTGTTCAGTTGTTTCAGTCATATACGACTCCTCATGACCTCATTTGGGGTTTTCTTGGCAAAGATCTGAAGTGGTTTGCCATTTCGTTCTCCAGTTCATTTTACAGATGAGGAAACTGAGGCAAACAGGGTTAAGTGACTTGCCCAATGTCACACCGCGTATAAGTATCTGAGATCCATTTGAATTCAAGTCTTCCCTACTCCAGGCCCAATACCCTATCCACTGTGCCACCTACTTAACAGAGTAAGTAAAATTTGGATTCAAGTCCAGACTCTGACACATATTGACTGTGTGTGACCCTGGTCAAGTCACTTTTCTACTCAGTGCCCCCCAAGCAAATTTATAATATAATTAATTAGGCAGGAAGGTGCAATCTGCCAAATCACCAGAGGGGGTATGTCAATATGAATTTAATAATCTTTTCCTTCCTAGCAGAGACCCAATCTTACCAAAAATTTTGACAGTAACAATTGTGATCAAACAGTCAAGCATTTATTAAGAACCTACTATGTTTCAGACACTGGAAATACAAAAATAACCAACTAAGTGATCCTTGCTACCAAAGAGTTTACATTCTAATGGGGAGACAAGGACACTCAATAAGCGTCCTAGGGCCCTGAGTTTTCAAACATTATCCATCCCAATAGAATTCCAAAGAGGATACTAATTAGTGAGTAAAAGCAATAATCATTCTTCCTGTTTGTAAATAGTAGCCTTGTTGAATCAATAACAACAGGTGCTTCTCTCTGCATCTATTGTACACACATGTACAATAAGGTATATATCTTTAGGCACATAAAAATTCAGAAGGGAGCACTGCAGTTTGAATTCTAAATTTCAAAATTTCTTCTTCCATCTTAAATCTTCCAGGTAAATATTTCAGCGAAATCAATTCCTTCTATCATTCTTCCTAATTCATACAAAATCTAAATTGTATTTGGTTGGGGAGGTATAGTAAATGGAGAAGTGGAGGGGAATCCTCCCTGAGAAAAACACACAGAAGAGGCCTCATTTGTCTAAAAATGATGACCTTCGAGTGCCAGGGCTCTTCAAATTAACATCAGACAGCTTCCCCGGGTTTAGAAGAAAGCTGAGGGGCAGTGTGACTTAGTGAGCAGGATGCTGGACCTAGCCTGAACTCCACCTCGCTGTACACAGTATCATTGTGACTTGGGACAAATTCCTTAGCTCCCTCTGGGTTTCAGTATCCTCACCTAGAAAAGAAGCTTGGATCTGATGAACTCCAAAGTCCCCACTAACTCCAAATCTGCGCCATCAACTCTGTTACCTTGTCATATCAACAACTTTCATAGTTTCTGCTTAGAAGTACTTACTTCTTGTTGGCAGCCACATATATACAGGGATTGTAGAATGTGGAAGATTTTGCAAAGAGAGGGGCTATGATGGCCATTGCTGGGGGAATCTCTTTTGGGTCCCCAAAAGAAGCCCATAAGCACACAACCGAATAAGGGGACCACGCAAGCAGGAACATTAAAATCATTATCACAGACATCTGGAAAACAAAACACGTGTTCCTTTAAACACTTCAATACATAAAAATTCTCTGGCTTAGGCAAGTCACTTAACTTTTTAATACTATATGGCAAACTTCTAGAAATACAAATAGAAGGGGAAGGAAAGAAAAGAAGCGTGTATACAGTTCCTACCATGTACCAAGCACTGTTAAGTACTTTTTACAAATATTACCTCATTAGGTCTTCCCAACACCCTATGAATTAGATACTGCCATTATTTCCATTTTATAGTTGAGAAAACCAAAACAAATAAAGGTTAAGTGACTTGCCCAGGGTCACACAGCTAGTGTCTAAGCCAGATTTGAACTCCAATCTTCCTGACTTCAGACCCAGGACTTCAGTCACTGTGCTATGACTTTCCTCAGAAGGTGATAAGCTCCCTCTAGCTGCTGCTAATGCTTTCTTTCAAATGACCCTCATCTATTTTGCATATATCTGCTACATACCTAGTTCCTTTACACACTGTCTTCCCCCATTAGTATGTATGGCAGGAACTATGTTTTTTGCCTTTTGGACGGCAACTGGAGTTAAGTGACTTGCCCATGGTCACACAGCTAGGTTTTATGTTAAGTGCCTGAGGCCAGATTTGAATTCAGGTCCTCCTGACTCCAAGGTGCTCTATTCACTAAGCCACCTAGCTACCCCGAGACAATTTCTTTATATCCCCCTGGGCTTATCCCAGTGTCTGACATGCAGTAAACACTTAATAAATGCCTGTTGAAGGTAATTTCCTCACCTGGAAAGTCCCTATACCAATAAAATCACAGGTCCATTTCCTGTACTTCCCCATGGGGCTTGGAGTTTTATACTGTACAAATCATGCACGTTCCCTAGTTTCGTTTTCCTTATGTGCCCAGGGATAGATCCAATAATAGAAGCAAGCAAGAATTAACACAATTAACCGCATGCTAAGTTAATTTTGAGAATCTTACACAAATTTAGGCAAACCTAGAACACAGGTTTTTTGTTGTTCAGTCATTTCAGTCATGCCTAACTTTTCATGAGTCTCATTTCAGATTTTCTTGACAAAGATACTGAAGTGCCATTTTCTTCTCTAGCTCATTTTACAGATGAGGAAACTGAGGCAAACAGGGCTAAGCGACTTGTCATGGGTCACACAGGAAATTAGGTCACACTTGAATTCAGGAAGATGAGTCTTTCTGACTCCAGGCATAGTGCTCTATCTGCTGTGCCACCTAGCTGCCAAGAACACAGGTTGGCAACCTCTAAAAAGGTCTTGTCAGCATTCTGACCCTTCCCCCTTTCTGCCACAGCTGGCGACTATAAGCAAGCACTGGCCAGAGATGGGAACTGTCAGGGGTAAGGGAGTTGGGTCAAGCAAAGGAAGGGAGGAAGGGGAAAGGAGGTGGATCAATCATTCAAGCAGCAAGGGGAGAGAATGTGATGGCAGCAAATGTTTTTGAACCTAAGAAAAACAGCCCTGCCTTGTGCCATAGGTTGCTGAAACCACCCTATCACTTTCTTAGGGTAAAAGACTTTGACAACTTCCTACATGCCATGTTGGGGGGATGAAGGTGAGGGAGAAGAGCAGACATGGAGTTCAACTGAATGCAATACAAGAGCATAAAAGTGACAACAGAATGATTGGAATGCATTTACACCATGAGAATTGCAAGTAATTTGTCAAAGAACTATCCCCTCTTACCTTGGTTACATCTACTTGGTTTGACCAGTCTCTGTTTATGTGTTCAGGGCAGCTGCTAGGAGTATATTGTTTCATCTTTTGAGAAACATTGTAGTAACAGTAAAACATGACCACTAAGGGCAGGACAAAATTTATAGCGATCACAGTCATTGTGTAAGAAACAAAAGATCTGAAAAATAAAGACAATTATTACATCCTAAAGACGTTTCAAACAAAAAAAAATCAATAATTAGAAAGAAAATAGCTCCTACATAGAGATGATTCTAATAATTCTTTAAAAGTTTGTCCTTTTTTTAAAAGAAAATTCATCATTTTAAAGTCAATTGAGATCTGCTTCTGGTTTTCATAGTAACATTCTTTAGATGAACTCCATTCTCCCAGGAAAATCATATAGCAGGTCTTACTTGAGCTATTTCCCAGAATTCTTGTAGAAGTTATAGTTTGTCTACACAACACCCTTAGGCAATCTCTTAAAGATTGAAAGGAAGGAATAGACACCAGAACCTTGAGAATCATCATTACAAATTCTGGGTCTCTACTTCACCCCCAATTCTCTTCTTCTCTATTTTAGCTCCTACCTTTAGGTGCTCCTACAGACAAATGTATATCCTCTGCTCATAGGGACTATCAAGAAAAAGAAAAAGAATATAGGTATACATTGTTCAGTTTTTTAGTCAGGTCCAACTCTTCATGACCCCATTTGGGGTTTTCCTGGCAAAGATACTGGAGTGGTTTCCCATTTCCTTCTCCAGCTTATTTTAAAGATGAGAAAATTGAGGCAGAGTTAAGTGACTTGCCCAGGGTCACACAGCTAATAAGTATCTGAGTCTGGATTAGAGTCCATGAAAATAAGTCTTTCTGATCCCAAGCCCAGTGCTCTATCCACTTCACCACCTATAGGTAGGGAGAAAAGAAACTCCCTCCAAACAACTTCCCAATATCTCTTGCTCAAAGCTTCTGTAGCCCATCCCCACCATTATAAACTCTGCCGGGTATCAATCCCTCTCTAGAAAGTCTTCAAGTGGGACAGCTAGGTGGCACAATGAATAGACCACCAGCCCTGGAGTCAGGAGGACATGAGTTCAAATCTGACCTCAGACACTTAACACAAAAGCTAGCCATGTGACCTTGGGTAAGTCACTTAACTCCAATTGCCCTACCTTCCTCCTCCAAAAAGCAAAAAAAAAAAAAAAAGTCTTCTAGTTCTCAAAACAACTGCAAGATTGAAAAATACTTTTTAAGCAGGAAAAATATAAGCAATCTAAGTCAAAATTTAGAGGCTTATAAAAATTCCTTAAATTTATAGCATGTGACTTTACATAGTAAAACTCTCTTACGCATCATTCTTCCTCCAGTTTATAGTACACGTAGCACCAGTTGGGTCCGGAGCATAACCAGCCCAACCTATAATAGGCATCAAGGCCCAAAAAAAGCCATTCACCCAAGCAGTCAGAATCATGATGGTGTAATTATACGGAGTCATTCTTCTTCCTATTGACCAAAAGAAATAATCAATGCTAACATCATTCATCAATAAATGTTCTCTACGTCTACTTGATATTTTTTTAAAGCTAGGATTGAGTTAAACTCTAAATAGCTGGGTTTGGTTTTTTTTTTATTTGGAAGGTTCTTTACATTTTAAGCATTTTCATTCTCTCAAACTTTGAATGTACATATAATGGATATTCATTATATATATATATACACATACATATATACATAATACATATAATGTATACATATTATGTAATAATAATGAAATACTTCATTATTAAAGGTACTGTATCTCAAAGAGAAGTAAACTAATTTTGCTGTGACTTACCACAGATACACTTCATTATTGTGTTAGCAAAAGCAAGTAAACTAATTTAGTCTGTGGTCTATTCACTGCTTAGCACCTAGCTTCTATCTCCGTAGTCCTTACAACACTCAATTTGGAAAATGGAAGGATTCTCTACTCAAGCACTCACCCTTCCATCCCTACTCCAGTTTCATTACCTGGTCTCTAGGCAATAAAGAGTTCAATCTGCTGACTGACCACCAGTTGTTCTCTTGAGGCTATTACAGAGGTGCTGATTACACTATGTGAATAAATGGGTAAAGATTACAGAAACCCCACAATGTTGGAAATGACGAAATGGAGCTTGCCAAAAGACTTCAGGAAAATGATCTTTAAAAAATAACACCTTCATAGCTTTCTGTGTGATTTCTGGACTTGAATCTCAACCAAAGTAAAACTGATTCTTCAGAGAAAGGTGAAGTTCAGAACATAAGAATTCTTCAGCTAAAGACCACCTGACAGAAATGATCGGCCCTGACCCAAAAGCTACCTTATGATACTACACAAGTAACAAATATGGTCCTGATGCATATGGACAGTATTCTTGTCCTTCTATCTCCCTTTTTTCGTAAGACTTGATAGATTTTCAACACCACCTGAGCATCATGCTTGTGATTTCACCATGAGTCCACTGATCAATAGCAGACGAAGTGATAGAAATAGACTGATAATACAATTGATAATACTAAGGTTAGTTTGCTTGTTATTTTCAATATCAGAAACCTATAGAAGAAATTATGGCTTTGAGGCACAAGGTTTCTTGGTCATCTCTGAGAAAACGGATTACACAGATTTTTTTAAGATCATGAACTTTTTTAAGATAATATTTTAAGATAATTTTTTTAAGAAATGAAGTAAACAGTTGTCCAGAATATAACAAAAATGTGCTGAACTCAGTCAACACTCATCAAAAAAAAAACAAAAACTAGAGACATGATATCATAGCATGGTATAATAAGGAACAAAATTACAGATGAGTGTGGCTGCATGCATAGTTTCTGGTTAGCAGTTACCATGTGAACTAGAAGTTGTCAGAAAGGACCAAGTTAAAGTCTGAGTTGAAGATGGAAAGCAGATTTTAAAGAGATTATATGCTAAATCAGTGGTTCTCAAAGTGTGGCTCAGAACCATCAAAACTGTTTTGGATAGGTATGTGTAGAATGGTGCAGTGACTCATCCCTCATCATTAATCTGTTTTGAAAAACTGTGAGGACAGAGCTGTACCGAGGTCAGGTTGACAGATGGTCAGATACCGATCAATAGCCACAGCAGTGAGTAATCCAATACTTGCCATTCCAAAAAAGATGTTTAAACCAGCATAAATCTGAAAGTAAAAATCAGACACAATTTTAATCACTCTCCAAGGAAGCAATTAAAGTTGACTGTTAGCTTAAAAAACTTTTATCTATATTCAGGCATATTTTATTTTTACTGTTCCTTAATCAGCAAAATTACTAAGTTTTGCTTTTTTATTGTTTTAATAAGTTCATTTCAAGTAAACATTGTGATAAACTCCTCTGAAGAGACTTCCTCAAGATAATGATTACACTTTTAATACATTTTATAACAGAAAGTCATTTGTTCTTTCTATGGTTTAAAAAAAAACCTTTGGCTTACTGTTATGTATATTCATCTCAACCAATGCAACAAAAAATTAAATTTGATTTTATTTCTTTACATTAAATATGACAGTGACTATCTCTAATGCTTAATTCTAAGTGAAGACTTTTAATGGAAACATTTACTACAGCAATATGGCGGTAACTGAAGTAAATTTATTGGATACTATAATCACTCACCAAACTATGTTGTTGAAAGAACAACCATGGAAATTGGTTTGAAAATGTGTAGAACAAATGACTACAGCAATATAAATCAAAAGAACAAAAAAACTGAATGTCACATAATTATAATGACTGAGCTTAGACCTGGGGAAGAGTTGAGAAAATGTACTTTTTCTCTCTCCATTGCAGAAGGAAATGTGGATGTGGAATGTGGTAGACTCCATCAGACTTCCTCAATGTGTTGTTTAGCTTTGTTTAACTTTATTCCTCTTTTTTGAAAAATAAATTTTTATTAAAAAAATTTTTTTTAATATCTTTTACTTTTTATATTGTCATAGTTTTGCCCAGATAGCTGCTGTTGTTCACTTGTTTCCGTCACTTTGTGACCCCATTTGGAGTTTTCTTGGCAACAATACTGGAGTGATTTGCTATTTCCTTCTCCAGGATCTCTCCCCATCCCTTTCCCCTCCCAGAGAGCCATCCCACATAACAAATAGTTATTTTTAAGGACAAAAAAAGTTTCCTCTTTCTTTTTTAATCTGTCACAAGAGATAACTCACTGGGTAGAAGAGTACAGAGGGGTAATTCAGAAATGAAATTTATATGAAACCAAAAGATATTAACAAAATAAGACTTTAAAATTCTAAAAGAAAATTCATGTACGAGTGTGCGTAACTCCGCTTGGCTTGGGAATGGCTACTGAATGGCTACTGTTAGAGAGAGAATGACCTAATGGATAGAGCATTAGAGAGAAGCCCTGGCTCTAATGGTCACTCCAGTCCTTGATGTTGCCAAGCCCCAGTTTTCGGAGGCTGATCATGATCATGACCATAACTCACATTTAAAGTTTGCCTTAAAATTTGTGAAGCTTTCTGGATGACTTCTGGATCTGACAAGACTCATCAAATAAGAGAGTAATGGAGAGTAATCTGCAAACATAAACTGCTATTAGGATCACAGAATGGTAGAACTGGGAAAGAGATGAGAATCAGGAGCCCCTCAAAGCTAGGCAGGTGTAAAACACTGAACCTCCCTCATGAAGAGAATTTTATGCAAGTGGCCCTTTGCGCCAACAGCAGCATATAAAATCATCTGACCAAAAAATCAAATGAATGAATGAACAGATAAATAAATGAAACAAAATAAAATCATCTGACTTTTAAAGGCCTTCACGAGGTGGCTCCTTCATGCCTTTCTAGGATTCTTAGACTTTGTTCTCATCTACATACTCTTCACTCCAGCAACACCGGTCTCTTGGCTAGTCCTTGAATACACATTTCGCCCAACTCTAGGCATTTTCACTGATTGTCCCCCATGCCTAGAATGTCCTTCTTTCTCCTCTCTGCCTCCTCCCTATTGTGGTTGTTCAGTCATGAATGACTCTTCGTGGCCCATTTTGGGGTTTTCTTGGCAGAGATGCTGGACTGGTTTGCCATTTCCTTCTCCAGTTCATTTTACAGATGAGGAAATTGAGGGAAACGGGGTTAAGTGACTTACAGTAAGAGTCTGAGGCTGGATTTGAACTCAGGTCTTTATGACTCTGGGCCCAGCACTCTATCCACTGAGTCACCTAGCGCCACCTTGGCTCCGCTGGCTTCCTTCAGATCTCAGCTAAAATCCTGCCCTCTACAACTAGGCCTTTCCTAGTCACCCTTAGTACTGGCACCTTCCCTCATTCATTACCTCCAAATTGTCTTGTGTATGCATCTTGTACACAGGCGTTTACAT
This sequence comes from Pseudocheirus occidentalis, assembly GCA_028646575.1. Classification (NCBI taxonomy): domain Eukaryota; kingdom Metazoa; phylum Chordata; class Mammalia; order Diprotodontia; family Pseudocheiridae; genus Pseudocheirus; species Pseudocheirus occidentalis. The sequence goes on from JAQQSW010000603.1 coordinate 32,044, forward strand.
GTCAGTTCCCACATTAGAACATGAGCTTTTTAAGCACAAGGCCTGTCTTTTGCTTTTCTTTGTTATCTTCAGGGCTTAGTATATTTTAGGTGCTTAATAAATGCTGGTTGATTTGATTTCGTTATTTTTAAGCTAACAATTTCAGCTGATATTCCATGTCCTTTATAGCTAAATTTATCCTGGATCTCTTAACAATTTTCCCTACAGTCTATGTGACTGATAGTCTCCATTACAATGCTCTTCCTCAAACAAAATGGTGCCTTTGTTTGATGGGGCTCAGAGTCTAGATGTAATATATCCAAGACCCAAAGATCCTAGTAATCCTTCCCCTTCCCCCAAAAGATTTGGGTTAGAGCAGTTGAAAGTTGGTGGTTCTCCTCCCACCAAGCAAATTCATAAATGTTTATGAGCATCTATACAAACCTGCAACTCAGGGAGCATTTCCCCCTTTACTAGGATCCCCAGTCTCTGACACATAGACGCCTAGGAGTTAGACCAGAAATAGAACCCCATCTTCTGATTTCCACTTCAGTGTTCGTTATACTATGTTATATTTCCTCTTTGGATTGATGGGGAAAAGTCCTCTGATGTCATTCTGGTCAAGAGCAAATTCCTAACCATCCAAAGAGTCATTGTTATTAAAGGCACTAGCTCTAAGATCTGCTGTGATTTGCACTTAAAATAAGTCTTCTTTGAAAAGAAAAAAAATTTTTTTTTCCCAAATGACAATTGCTTTCGATATTTAAGATATAGGATCATAGCTCAGAGACAGGAAAGGACTTCAGAGTTTCTTTAATGCAGAAGTTCAGAACCTATTTTGCGTTATGGACCTCTTTGGTGGTCTGATGAAACCTGGCTGAATGTATTTTAGATCTCTTAATAATTTCCCCGATAGTCCATGTGACTGATAGATAAAAACTCTCTTTCTCATACAAAATGGTGCCTTTATTTGACAGGGCTCAGGTTACGGGAATAATTTTTCTTCCTTGAATAATTCTTCTTGGAATAATTTTTTTAATTCATTAAATAAAATATATAAGATTACAAAAGAGATCAAATTGTATTGAAAGCCAGATATCAAATTTCCACAGATCCCAGTCATGTTAAAAACCCCTGCTTATGTCCAACAACTTCATTTTACAGTTGAGGACACTCAGTGATAGATAGGGAAGCTTTGCCCAAGATCATACAACAAGTTTCAGAAGGAGAATTTGAACCAAGGTCTTCTGACTCCAGAACCAATGTTCTTGTTCCACATTATTCTCTGAAGACCCAAAAGTTCTCAAATACCTGACATCCAGCATATCCAAATTTCCAACTTCCATATAGGTCTGAGGCAGCAGACATGGGATAGCCAATGCTGCTAACCCCTATATCAGTAACAGCCAGGTTTATGATAATTGCATTTGTTGCTGTCCGAAGTTCCTTGTATTTAACAAAGATGCCTAGCACAATGATGTTGCTGAGAATACTTATCACACCTACAAAGACACAGAAAAAACAAGGTTCTCAGTATAATTTGGACATGACTAACAGCAAGATCAACATGAACATCAATGCAGCTGGAAATGATCATCATAGTACGATTTTGTCGACAGAATGACCAGGAACCTTCACAGATACTAGGAGGAAGCATTAGCAAGGAGGGGTAGTGTTTGCACTTAGGAAAAGTCTGCAAATCCCAGAATACTTTTAATAATGATAAAGTCAACATCCAGACTCCCATTGTCACTGACTCCTCTGGGTCTTGGTTGCTTAGTTACTGTTGTTCAGTCACTTCAGCTGAACCCTACTCTTTATGACCTCTTTGGGGTGTTCTTGGCAGAAATACTGAACTGCTTTGCCATTTCCTTCTCCAGCTCATTTGACAGATGAAGAAACTGAAGCAAACAGGGTTAAGTGACTTGTCCAAGGCCACACAGCTAGTAAGTGTCTGAGGCAGAACTTAAACTCAAGCCTGGCATTCTATCCATTGTGCCACCTAGTTGCCCAGGTCTGTTGGGAGCCAGCAACCATAGCTCAGGGGCACCCCAACCCCCTGTGAAAAAACCACACCCCCTCATGCTAGTTCTGGGAAATTGGTAATACTATTCCGAGAAGTGGTTGGGAAATTGGTAGTACTATTCCGAGAAGCGGTTAAACCGCAACCCCTCCCAATGGCAGATGTTCTAACTGCAAAATGTTCCATTGGAAAGTCCCCTCCCATCTTTCCTCATACCTTCTTCCTTATAGCATAACTATATAAGCTGCACCCTGAGAACATTAAAACGGACCTTGACAAAGATTTGCTTGGTCTCGCTCTCTTTTCTCGCCCGTTTCTTTTTCAGGCTGGGTCCCCCTCGACCCCACAATTGATCTGGTCCCGCGGGACTGGACAGGTTGGTGCCCAACGTGCTGCCCAAGGTACGGACCCTTGCCAGACGGGCCCTTGCCCAGAGAAGTCGTCGTGACCCCATTGGACAGACCGCCTTCACCGCTCATGAAGTCCCCGTCTTAGGTAAGTCTTAGTTTGTCCGTCTCATAAGAATGGGTCAGAAACTAAGGAACAGGTCTTTATACAGGACCTTAAAACCTCACTCAGAGAAAGGGGAGTTAGAGTTAAGAAGAAAGATTTAGTAAAATTTTTTCTTTTTGTTGATGACGTTTGTCCTTGGTTCCTTGTATATAGACCGGAAATTCATCTGGGAAAATGGCAGAAGGTAGGGAAAGATTTGAATCAGAAACTACTGAATGAGGGCCCCAATGC
>JAQQSW010000604.1:0-17245 GCA_028646575.1 Pseudocheirus occidentalis
TCAAGACCACGATCCAGATCCAGGCCACTCAACGCAAGAGCCCTTGGCCCTGATGGATTGCGTCAGCCCCCCTGCTATCTGGAGGCCGAGGGCTCTGAAGCAGCCCAGTGGAGGCCGCTGAGGCTCTCAGCCATTCCTGCTGTTACAGCTGCCTCCCGCTGCTTCCTTGCCCTGGGAGCAGTTTGGCTGGATTGCTCTTCTCCTTCCCAGTTAGCAAAATCCACTGACCTTTCTCTTAGCCTTTTTTTCTTCTGGTCTGATAGATGTGGTAATTGTGCCTCCAGTGCAGCTGATAAGCTCTCCTATAGCGGTGGTTCCCTGCCAGATGCCCCAGGGCTTGAACTGGCTGGGGTTTCCGCTGCGGGTCCCAGACTGCTGAGAAGAGCCCCGCCTGCTGCGCTGCCTGTAGCAACAGATGTTTTTTCTGTCTTTTGGAGAGTGTTGGAGCTTGAAAATCTGTTTAGCGTCCCATTTTATGAGTTTTTTAGCGTGTTTGTGTGGGAGCTGTGGTGCTTTGCTGCTTCTATGCCGCCATCTTGGCTCCGCCCCCCCCCCCAAAACTTCTAATGGGGAGAAAATCCCCATCCTCACTTTTAAATCAGTCTATTAGTCTGTCTCTTTTTCATGGAATGTTATCTTGACATTTTTTGTTGCTTTATGGCAATTTCATTCTCCAAAAAATAAAAGATGTGATAAAGGGAACTGACATTCTCGACCTCACTGACCAACAAAAGGTATTTGGTGCTGAGATAGATACAATGTAAAGAAGAAAAGAAAAGAAAAGCTTGGGAGGCTACAACCTGCCCATATTAAAATTCATGATGGAGGAGATGAACATGAGTCTTAGTTTGATACATAGTTTGGATTTGGGAAGAACTTTTAAAGGTTCAAAGAAGGGATAGGTAGAAAACCATTATTAAATATTCCAAAAGAGTAAGTGATCAAAGAGGAATAGGAAGAATTTAGAATGAAATTCTGAAGACAAAAGTAGCATATTTGACATAAAAAAATTGTCAAAGGAGACTGACATGAATACACAGAATACCCCTTGGTCAATACACATTTTTTAAAAAACCAAAATCAAGAACAGATGACAAAATATGTGACAACAAGTGACGTGGATAATAATGATAGTTTTAGCATCATCAAATCCAAGAATGGACAAAAATGGATATTATTAAAAGAGCAATTGCTCCAAAAATCTACATTGGGGAAGGCGGGAAAGAAGGTATTAGTATATTCTTAGAAGAGAAGGAAGGGAGGGAGGGAGGGAGGAGAGGAAGAAAGAAGAAAGGAAAACAAAGAAAGGAAGGAAAGAAGGAAGGAAGGAAGGAAGGAAAAAAGGAAGGAAGGAGGGAAGGAAGGAGGGAAGGAAGGAAGGAAGGAAGGAAGGAAGGAAGGAAGGAAGGAAGGAAGGAAGGAAGGAACATAGGAAAGAAAGAAAGAAAACCAGAAACAAGAGCAAGTTGTGCAAGACTAACCTAATTTCCTCTTTTTTATATTGCTAAAATCAGGGGAATACAATAAAAATATATTATCTAGAGTTTTCACAGGGTTTAACAAAACTATAGCATTAACCTTGTGAACAATATTGAGAGTTGTGGGCTAGGTGTTATTATAGTTAGGTCAGTTAATGATTGGTGAATTATGGCACCACATCAGCAAAGAAGGAGGTTTTATTAGTATTTTTGCTTAGGTATGGGTCATTTTAACATTTTTAACAATGATTTGTCTGAAATAATAGGTGGTTCAATAAACAGATTTGCTGACAGACCAAAGCTGAAATAATCAGAACATTTAATGACTACCAGATTTCTTTAAAACTATATAACCGTTTAGAGTCCTAATGTCTCGACCCTTTAATACTCATATGTGGGCATATATGCATGTGGGAGGACCTGCCTGGAGAAGGATAGAGGAACAGTTTCTTGGTTCCTAAGACCATCAGAATGATGTGTTTTCCAGTGGTCTTAGGCAACCCCTGTGACCCCTGTGAAAGGGTCGTTTGACCCCCAAAGGGATTGCAACCCACAGGTTGAGAACCACTGATTAGCGTGATTGAACAAATTAAATTAACACATTTCATATATAGAAATGAAAAGTACGTTTATGTGTCTAAAAGGCCAACTTCATTAATACAGGATACGAAACAGAACTATATAAGAAGTTCTTGTGAAAAATATCTGGGAGTATTATTAGAGGAGTCCACTTAATTAAAATCCAATATAGTCTACCATGATAGACAACAATATAACAAAAGCAGCCAAAGGAAAATAGTACATCACTGACTGCATTAATAAGGATAAAGTTTCCAGAACAAGGGAAATTGTTGTCCAAGTGTTCAGAATACAGTTTGAATAGTCTATTTCATTTTGGTAGCCACAGGTTCAGAAAGCCTTGATAGGCTTGATAGAATCCACAAAAAAGCAACCTAGCTGAAAAGAATATCAAAGCTGTCCAATATGGGAATTGGTTGGAGAAACTTGGGAACATTTAACCTAGAGAAGAGAAAACACAGATAACAAGATTATAAGTGTCATCTAGACAAGAGAATAGACTTATTTTTTCTTGGGAAGGACTAGCAATAATATGAGGAAGTGATACAGATGTTTAAGTTCCATGAAAAACAATGTCCGTAAACTTAAAATTGTGTGAAAGTGTTCCTTAAAGAAAAACCATGTTCTTCCTTTCTTGATGACAACAAGAGGAGTGAAGGTTTTGTTTCTAAAGGAAAACAAATTTTATTAAACAAACATTTATCACCTCACTGCTATTAACAAGTACAAACCATTGGATTTCTTGAATGCAACTGGATGTAATGTAATTTTGGAGCAAACTGTTAATTTTGGAGCAAACCCATGAAACAGATTTAATATATTTAAATAGCATTAATATGATATTGAGAAAGAAGTATCAAAAAAGTGCCTGAGAAATACAGATGTGATTAGTGAAAACAGAGAAATTTATGTTGGCAATTCAGGACAAAGTGATTGTCTTTCTAAATCAAAGATGAATCATCCTGGAGGAATATGGACTCAGATGAGTGAAGGTTATGGCTGAAAGTATTTGTGTATGGATATGGTATGACCACTCATGTGGCTTTTGAGTGCCCTTCAAACTCTGATATTCCATTATTCTTTTACATCAGAGCCTATGTACCCTACTGAGAAAGAAGCTTTCCCCAAGATATTTATAAATGTTTACTGCAGCTTCTTTTCTGTGCTCATTCTTCTGATGAGTTCTTCAATTTATATTAAGATGAAATAAAAATGTCTCAGCAAGACAGCTAGTGGCATGTTAAGTATGAGGATATTTCACTTAAGGGAAATTCATTATATGAAACTTTACACCTATAGGAATAAATCAGTTTAATGATCCTCTTAATAATCCTTCATAAGTCAGTTTATTTCTAAAGATACTAAACAAATATCTACATAGTATGTTTTCCCATAACATTGCTTTATATAGTAAAGACTTTAATCATCTTTATTAGATAACTTTTTACCTGTCATTTAAAAACAGAATTTCATATCCTTGGCATTCTGTTCCTCTTCACATATGACTCCAGTGCTCATCTTTTATATATCATGAAGATTAAATAAATTGTTCCAAATTATGAAAATTCTAACATCCATGCTGTTTTAATTTTTTAAACAGTATTAATTATAGTAATTATTTGGAGGTCAGAAAACAAGGATATATTTTGTTCAATTATTCTAGGTAGAAAAGCTAAATGTGAACAAATGGGTTTCTCATAAGTCTGATTGTTGTAAATGGGCCTAAGAATTTCCAAATTTTCCCCCTACTGTTTAGTAATTTAACAGAGGAGACATTACTATGGCAACCAAAACTAGCGAAATATAATGTGAATGATTAGTAATTGAATCATAGACTCCAAAGTAGAAAAGACTTTACAGATCATCTAGTCTGACTTCCACATTTTACACATGGGGAAACTGAGATCTAGAGAACAGACATGATCTAGTAGCTAAGTAGTAATTACATGATATATTGATTTTTTTTGTCTTTTTAAAAGAAAGCTTTCATTTGCCTTCTTTTTCTCTTTTTTACCCTTTATACCCTGTCATTACCATTATCATTTTACCCTTTCATTGTCATTATCCTATCAACACTCTGGTCTTGCAACAAGTAAAAACAATTAAGTAAAAACATGTGATGTAGTGGCTATATCTAGGAACATACACAATATTCTGTTTTAGGCCCTCCCTTCTATGCCTTAAGAAGGGTGGCATGCTTTATTATCTCTTCTCTGGGGTCTTTCTTAGCTTTTCCATTACTCAGACTTTAACTGCCTATCAGTGTTTCTTTTATTTTAATTTTAGTGATTATCTATGTTATCATGATACTGTGATGCTGATTTTTGGCTCACTATCTGTATATAGATATTTTGTGCTATTTTTCTGAATGCTTCATGTTTGCCAGTTCTTATTGTACAATAAAATTGTATCATATTCCCATGTCACAAGTTTACAATCATCTTCCACTCAATGAGTACTTATTTTGCTTTTAAAATTGTTACCACAAAGAGTCCTTCTCCAAATATTCTTTTTTTCCATATACTGGAACTGAAATTCTGTCTTTTGCTTTCTTGAGAGTAATCATCATCATCATCATCATCATCATCATCATCATCATAGTTATTATTGTTAGCAATGACATAGTGTTTTACATTTCGCAAAGCATCATACAAATATTATTTAATTTTTCTTCTTAGAATAACCTAGGGAGATAGGTACTATTGGTGTCCCTGTTTTGCAGGTGAGGAGACTGAGGCACACTCTGTCTAAGTGTTCCATAAGAGAATCATAAATTTAAAGCTCTGACAGACCTGAGATACCATCTTGTACTACCTTTTCATTTTCATTATGAAAAAGCTAAGCCTCAGAAAAAATGACTAACTTCTCCAATATCACAACATAGGAAGCATCAGAGGAAGAAACTGTGCAACTTCATATTGCAGAAAATAATATTTGTACTGATGTGTCTTGTCTTCCTATCAATAAAAACTTTTACAGTATAAAACTAAAAATGGCATTATTGGAGAAAAGCAATTAAAAATTTATGTGACTTTTATGGTATAGTTCCATTGCTAATTTCCCAAATGGTCAAAAATGTTATACTAGCAGTCAGTTAATATACCATGTTTCCCACATTCCTGCCAACACTGAGTTTTTTATCTTTTATGATCTGTACCAGTTTGATGCATCCATGGAACCAGACTGGCATTATGGGCATTTGACTGACATGGACTGTGGCGCTTTTCCAACTGTGGTCTTAGACTAGCTATTTATGGGAAAATGGATTGCATTTTAGCAGCATGAGGCTCAAGTTGCCACTGCTTTATCTTTTATACCAGAAAAACCATAAATAGTGTGGGCAGAACACTTTAATTAAAGCATACCAATGTGAAACTTCAAATGTTATGACAGTTCTGGGGGCCTAAAACATCAGGAAAAGACAAATCTGTAGAGGAATTAGAAATAAATATATATATATATATATATATATATATATATATATATATATATATATTGTTTTTGCAAGGTAAGATACCATGTCGGATGAACAGATCACAAAATGGATTTAGAACAGGAAGGGATCTGAGTGCTCCTCTAATTTCAATATGTCATTGAACGTATGGATAACCTCATCCAGAGAGGCCGTGTCTTGCTTACAGTCACCTGGGTAGCATGTGACAGAGCATCATTCTGAAAACCAGTTGGGAGGAAAGGATCAACAGAGGCAGAAACAGGGAAAGGTTCCATTCAGATAAACCTATCAAACTTTTATTAACTACCTAGTGTGTGCATAGGATTACGTATAAAATATGCACAATGATGCATGATTCAAGATAAACGTTAGGCTCTGTGCTCATAGCAATTACTTTTTAATAAGGAGAGAGGGCACATATATAAGGGACTTAAGTTTAGGAATAGTAAATGAAAGTGCTTAATTCATATTGCAAATAGTGTGCTCCACGAGGTCTGAGAGAAGAAAGGTCATTACTATTAGGTTGGAGGCAGAAAAAGATGAGACAAGCCCTCATATATAAGATGGTATTTAATAATATATGATCATAGATTTATTGTTGGAAGGATTAGAGCACATCTGGCCCAATCTCCTCATTTTATGGTGAGAACAGAGGCCCAGAGATGGTAAGTGACTTGTAGTCACACAGGTAGTAAGTTTCTGAAGTTGGATTTGAATTACAATCTTATAGAATCCAAGTCCAGAATTCTACCAACTACATCATCTAGAAAGATAGTAAATGAGAGAGCCATGATGTGAACCTGGGTTAAGATTCTTTGATTCTAAATCTGAAATTCAATTCTGCAAAAAAGAACTAATAGGAATTCATCAGGGAAGGAGGTAATAAACGCCTGCTGTGGAAAAAAAAATAGATAAACCAAATGGCAAAGGAAAGGAAGTATGGATTTAAAGTGTGAAAAGAGGGATAAAGGATAGTGAATAGTTTACTTTTTGTGAAACATAGATTATGGGACCTGGAATATCATGAAATCAATTCTGGAATCATAGAGTAATCACAATTTATGCAGCAACTTGAAAGTCACATCCATGAGACTGTGTTGTATTTGTTAAGAAGGAGCAATAACAAGATTTTAAATAGAAGAATAACATCACTAGATCTATGCATAATGAAGTCAGAGATAACTGAGTAGAGATCTGTGTGGAGAGACTGGAAGCTAAAATTCTTGTTAGGAGGTTATTGATGTAGTCCAGGTGAGTAGAAAAGAAGTTCTGGACTATTGCGGTGGCAATTGGAATGAAGAAAACAAAACAAAGGTCAGAAATATTACTAATTCCAAAATAGTAACAGGCCCAAAGCAAGAAAAACAATCTATGAACATTGCTGTCTCCTGAGGTAATGAGATCCCTGTCATTAGAAGTGTTTGAGAAAAGGCAAGACAGCTACTTCTCTGGTATTCTCTTCTCTAAAAGAGAATCATGCATCATTATAAAGCCACACACGAGTGACTTTCCAGAGGACTGCAGCTGTGAACAGCTTTCAAGGTTCTTATTACATAGTATAGCAAACTCTCTATTCAATAACAAATCAAAGCAAAACATTCACAGAAAATCAAGGTACAACATTCACCGTCACAACTCAACAACTTATCACTAAAATAGCCACATAGTTTTCACCAAAGTTGTTACATAGTTTTAAACAAAGTGGAATCATTTAGTAACTCAATCATTTAATCATCTTTATGGAGGATTTCCTCCTTAAGGGACACAAAGTACAAAAGTCAAAGTCCTCCACTCATGGGGTGCAACAATGTCATCAGTCACTACTCAGTACTCCCTTAACAGGTAGTGGAAAGTACAAAAGCCATCTACCTCTAGGCTACAGATAAATCATAATTTCATCAGTCACTACTAAGTATTCACTGAGAGGTCTTTTCATCTTGACTTGAGGCATGTAGCTCCTACCTGAATCCATAAAACTGTCACCTGGGTTCAAAGGCAGACAGCTCCCCATTCCTTGTCCCACTCTTCATACAGTTCTTGCTCCACACTGGATCTCACAGTATACAGTCCATCTCAAATCCTTCACAGTCTCTGCTTCTAGGAAGTCAAGGCTTAACAAAGAGACAATAGCATGCATACAAATTAACAAAGCCACAACAATATTTGTACAAAATACTGGCACCACAGCCATGCCTCCTCAGTCTCTAGCAGCTCCAGTTGGCTCTTGGAAGTCTTGCCACCACAAGTTCAAGTTTTGCCACCACAAGTCTAAATTCTGTGTCAGTTCTCAGTTCTCATTTCTCTTCTCAGTTCTTCTCAATTCTTCTCAAATTTCAGGTCAGTTCAGCAGTAGCAGCCCAGCCTCCAGATGCTTGCTGAGAAAAACTCTGTCTCTCTGTCTCTCTCTCTGTCTATCTCTTTGTCTCTCTGTCTCTGTCTCTGTCTCTCTGTCTCTCTGTCTCTGTCTCTCTGTCTCTCTGTCTCTCTCTCTCTCTCTCTCTCTCTCTCTCTCTCTCTCTCTCTCTTTCCCCCCCAGCACCAGCCATCAGCTGCCCTGTCTCCACAATGTCTATCCCAAGAAGTTCAGACTGTCTAGCTTGTGTTCTCCATTACATATGGTATAGCTCCTCCCTGTTCAGCCCCTTCCTGCTACATCAGCAACAGTGGTTCCCTGTTCAGCCCTTTCCTGTTAAGTCAGCAACAGGGGTTCATGCCTTCTGTTTATTTAACATATGTTATGTATGTATGTGTATTTATACATACATATATGTGTATGAGTGTACATCTTTGTGGATGTGCATGTATACACACATGTATATTTATGTGTGCATGTATATACACACATATATACATGCTTAATTTGAAACTAGGTGCTCAGTACTTCTCAGTTTGGCAATACAAAGGGATCTTCAAATTTAATTATTATTACATTCCAACCCTCCAGGATTCTTGGCCTTACAATCTCAATCCAAATAACCATGGATCCTGGAACAAACAGTGGCACAGTTCTTCATAATCCTGCCTACTATGCCATAATGTAAAGTCACGCACAAGCACCTTTCCAGAGGATTGCTGCTATGAACAGCTGTAATTGCAATCAGTTCATCAGATACTTAGCACTTATTAAATTAGGGCTAAGTATCACTTAGTAACTAGTGCTACTTAGCACTTAGTAACTTTTTGGATAAGTATGGAAGGTATTAGCCCTGTCCCCTGTTGAGAAGGTGTGAACTCCCCTTATGACTTGGCAGAAGGGGAGTAGCTGAAACAGGAGGCCAGTGCTGTATATAAAGAATTCTAGAGACAGAGAGACAGAACTGGAATTTTCCTGTGGAGGAAGCAGGATTGTCTCACCATCTGGGAGCTGGGCTGCTGGAAGTGAGTTGGAGTTTTCTTGAGAGGAGAGAGAGAGAGACAGACAGACAGACAGACAGACAGACAGACAGAGACAGAGACAGAGACAGAGAGACAGAGAGACAGAGACAGACAGAGAGGCACAGAGAGAGAGAGTTTCTCTCCCAGCATCTGGAAGCTGACTGAGAAAAGAGATGGAGTTTTCCTGAGACCAAAATCTGATGAAGGTCATCCAGAAGCCGATATTCCTTCTGGGTCCTAGGGCCAGCTGAACTTCTGGAAGACTGAAGAAGCATGACCAGGATAAGACTTTGTTCATTGTCTGGCTGATCCTCGAGTTCCAGGCAAGAGGAGTGGTGAAGGGTTTGAGATGTGCTGGACCCTGTGAACTTCAATGTGTGCTGGGGATTGCCATGAGGACTGGACAAGGACCTGGGAGCTGTCTACCTCTGAGGACTGGACAAGAACCTGTCAGCTGTCTGGTTCTCTCTCCAGGTGACTGTTTTGTGTATTCAGAAGGAAGCTGGGACCATGGAAGGGGATCCAGGGAATCAGAGAAACCACTCAGAGTCAAGATGAAGAAAAGACCTCCCCCTGGACAAAACCAAAGTTTGCTGGAAACCAAGCGGTGGAGAGTTTGTGTGGTTTTCTAATGACTGTATTAGTGACTAATGATATTTAATAATTGGGAATCTAGCTTAGTGACTTTTTGCTATATGAGTAACTGATTAAGTTAATGGTTGCCTCATGAGTGGAAGATTGGTATATTGTGAATTGATTAATTGAATGATTAAGTGAGAAGGGTTTCCCCCTTATGGAAACCAGGTGATTATTCTTTTGTTCCTAGTTCTATATATTGTGGCCACTGTACTGAAAACTGTGTGGCCATTCTAATGTTAAGCTGGTTTCACCCTTAGGGAAATCAGATGATTATTCTTTTGTTCCTTGTTCTAAATATTGTGGCCACTGTAGTGAAAACTGTGTAGGCATTCTAACATTAAGCTGTTGTGGACACTATTATATTATGACTTTCTCTGATAAGATGTAATGTTATGAATATTATATTCTGAATGTTTTCCTTGATTTGTAATGAATAAACAGAGTGTTCACTATTACTGTGTAATCTGAATCTTAAAAGCTGTTCACTGTAGCATTCTTTTGGAAATCTGCTGGTGCATCGCATTACAACAGCTTTCAAAGTTCTGATTATGAGCACTCTATTCAATAAAAAATCAGAGCAAAACATTCATAGAAAAGCGTGGTATAGAATTCATAATGTTACAACTTATCACAGAAAATCAAGGTATAGCATTCACCATGTCACAACTCAACAACTTACCACTAAAATGACCACAGACTTTTCACCGAAGTGGTCACATAATTTTAAACAAAGTACATTCATTTAGTCAATCATAAAATCCTTAATTCAATCAAAAAGTACAAATATTGAAGTTCTCTACCCCTAGGTCACAGTAAATCATAATCTTCTCAGTCAGTACACAGTATGCAAGCAAAATCTTTCAGTTTGACTCAAGGCTGGCTTTAAGCTTCCATGGTTCCTCTTCCATGGTCCCAGGTTCAACTGTCACCTGGGTTCAAAGGCAGGCATCTTCCAGTTCTTTGTCCAGCTACTTGTCCAGTTCTTTGTCCAGTTCTTCTTCCATATTGAAGTTCACAGTGTGCAGTCCATGTCAAGTCCTTCACAGTGCCTGTTTCTGGGAAGAAAAGGCTTGATAGAGCCACAATAATATTCATGCACATTGCCAGTATGATCATCAACTCACTATCTGCCTACAAAATCAATTCATACCCACCAACAAGTTCTTAGAACTCAGCAGAAATCATCAACATAGAAATCCACACAGACCCACAAACAAGGTCCAAGAGGTCAGCACAAATCATCAGTGAAGTCCAAGGACCTCCAAAATCCTCCTTCAGGACTTCTGTCAACATACAATCATAATATCCTCTTTAAGGGCTTCCAGTAAGGTCCCAGGTCTTCTGTACAGTGTATCATAAACAACCTTCAAAACAGACAGAGCACACAGAGTGCTGGGATACCAGAAGTTTTCTCCTTCTTGACTCTGCCACCACAAGAGTCCTCTTCTCAGTTCTGCTTTCTCTAGCCTAGGCCTCTCCTTATATATGTCTTTAGCTCCTTCCCTTCCTGTTGCAGGAGTTTGTGAATTCTAGGGTTCACAAGTTGTGGAGTTCACACATTCTGTCTCTTGATAGACTTGATACAAGGCTCAAAAGAAACTTGAACAGAAACAAGGTATCAATTCAGCAGCTGAAACAAGATGTGAAATATTTCTGTGCTTGCCATTACAATCAGGTATGAATCTTTGTGATGTAGTAGATTGAATTCTTCAAACGGATTCTAGAAGACAAATTCAAATCCAACTTCAGATACTTACTATCTATGGTACCTTGGCCTAGTCTTTTAAGATGACTTTTCAAGATTAAGATTCTATAGTATAATGAAAATGTAAGTTTGAAAATGAAAAAGTTTAAAAGTTGATTATTATGAGAAGAAACACAAGCCAGGAAGACATGGATTCAGATTTACTCTCTGACACACACCTGTTCTGTGACCTCGACAAGGCACTCATCCTCTCATTACCTGGTAACTTTCCAATAAGCTATCATTGAATTGTCAATCTGTGCTAATAAAAAAGAACCTACTTCACTGGGGATCCTGTTCAAACACTATAAAGAAATCAAGGTCTAGGTAAAAGGAATATGAAATGATATTGTTATATATGGGTATTCTCACTATTGCTTCTAATGATCACTTAATTCATTTATTCAAAAAATATTTAGATTATATATTATATTTCAAGGATAAGATTTAAATCTACCAATAGAATAAAAAAAGTTATTTCATTTTGTTTTCAAGACAGGAGCTGGAATACATGTACAGCCTAAAGAAAATCACACCTTTTTTAATAAAGTTGGTTCATTTTTTGTAGTTTCACAAAGATTCAGACACTATACATACACAAATGCATGTATATGTGTTTGTGTACATGTGCATATGTGTATATATTTGTGTATGTATATGTATACACAGATGTATATTTATGTGTGCATGTATATACATGTATACATATTTGTGCCTGTTTGTACATATATATAAACATGTGGATATAATACATACACATAAAGTATAAACACACGTGTATATATATATACACACACACACAGATATGTGTATGTATACACATATATGTTTGATGTAGATATACAAAATGAAAAATCATCTAAAGGTAACAAAGTAAACAATAGTTCTCCTTGAATAATGTGATGTTTTATCTGACATGCTTTTCTTTTTTTTTTCTTTCCTTTCACTAACACTCAAAGGAAAAATGCTGTTGTCTGGTCTGGGGTTTCTATTTGTTTTTTCCTTAAAGAGTTTGAAGGGAAACACTTTCCCTGGGTATGGAGGGTGGGGTTATTCGCATGTTTGCTTGATCCCATTCTGATGGTTCTCAAAAATAAATTTAAGGTCTTCAAAATATTAAGGTGATATTTTGGTGAGTGCTTTTTTTTTTAACTTGGCACTGAGTGCAATCCGTCTACTCCACCCCTTTCTTGCATTTTGTAGCTCTGGTTAAACTTAAGTAGGAAATCCTTTTGCCTTTGGCACTATTGCTCTAAAACATTTTCATTTTTCTCAATAGAATATTCTCACAGCGAGATTAAACCCATGAGCATGTGCCTCAAATTAAAGTGTAATGTCATTTTAACCCCCCCAAAATAAAATTTTACTATCTCCTGTTTCCATAGCAACTTCTCTGTGCTAAATGGCTATAGCAGCAAGTTAAAAAAAAAAGGTATGCATCCATATATACATATTGCAATTGTTCCCCAGAATTAAAATAGCATAATAATTGATGTTCAGTGAAGCTTCATAAAAACTCTTCACCAATAACAGCCCTTTCAACTAGACTGAGAATGCTTCCTATCAGTGTGAGGTATGCACTTTAAGTTGACCTGTCATATTTTGAAAGCAGTGATTCTATTCAACAGTAAAATCTAAAAAGAAATCTGTATAGAAAAACATAGGTCTGATATTCTTCACAGAACCATAGTTTGTGTTCATGTTAAAAGGTAGATAGACATTTGCCTTTTTGTCTGTTTTCTAAAAATTCCTGAGATTAAACATTTTTCTGTGAAAATAATATATGTACATATGTAATATATACAAAGATATAGAGATATGTACATACACAAACCTCATTCTCCATTGTTTCTCTGGATGTGTGTGTGTGTATATATATGATATATATATATATATATATACATACATATATATGTATATATATATGGGAGAGAGGAAGAAAGGAGAAATGGAAGGAGAAAAGAGCAGAAGGATGAAGGAAGGGTAAAAGAAGTTCAGGATAAGGGGGAGAAAAGGAAGGATATAAAAGTGTAAAAGAAATTGATTTAGAACACTATCTATGAAATTCTAAACAATTTGCCTTAAGCAAAACTAGCAATCAGGATGTAGGACATAAGCAGGGCCATATGGAGTTAGACCCTTGAGGCAACCAGGTCAATCGTTCATCTCTGAAAGGGGCACCTAGGGGCTCCTTTATGGAATAGCACGAGTAATTACAACTTCAAAAGTTTAAAGATATAGGCACAAAGATCCCCATCTTCTAGTAATAATTCATTATGGAGCTACCATCCACGAATTTATCAAAATTCTTACTGAATATATTTAAATGTTCATTTCCAATCACATGTTATAGAACCAAATCCATAAATTCATGCTTTGAATATTTCACAAAGTAATGAGTGCAGCACTGCTAATTCTTCCCTAGTAATGTCACCTAATATTTGCATAGAAATTCACAGTTCTTAAAAAAATTACACAAATAAACTTATTTCATCCTCATTACAACCCTATACTGTAAGTTGCCCAGATTAAGATTATCCCTATTTTATACATTCAGAAACCCAAATTTAAAAATTAAATTGGTGACTATACAAAGATCATACAGCAATTGGCAAAGTTGTGACTCAGAATCTGATCTATTGCTCTTTCTATCCTTCAACATTTTCACTTTTAACTTTTGAAAGTAGTTTCTAATCCTAACATTCCAGGATATCCATCACAACAATCTTTGACTCTTGTATTTCCTTCTTCCCTCCATACCTGAAAGCCAATTAGTTTCTAAACCTGGCCAATTTCACCTGCATTTCTTGCCTCTATCCCCTTTCCAACTGACACAACTACTACTCTAATTCTGATCCCCTTGGTTCTCTTTGATTATTGTTTTGTTCTGGCAGGTTTCTGTTCCCTTTCATTCATCTTCCATTTGACTACCAGTAGCACCTTCTTAGGGTAAAACTCTGTCCTTGTTTTATTCTAATTGTTTGTGCATATTACTATTCAAAGCTCATTGTCATTTTGTGAATGAGTCTATTTTCTATCATCCAAATAACATTATACTTTATTAGGACCATCTCAAGTACCATTTCTCAGAACAAAATTTACAGGAGCCCTTGTGGTGTAGTAGATTGAATTGCAAGTGAAAAAATATTTGGATTCTAGTCTTGACCTTGACAATTACTTCCTAAATGCCTTTAGTTAAGTCAGTCACTTATCTTCTTAGGACTCCACTTACTTTATCTTCCAAGTGAGGAAATTGGGATAGATAACATTGGAGGCACCTTCTATCTCACTAATGCTACAGTCCTTTCATTTTCCCTCTCAGAGAATATCTATTTGTTATGTTGGCTCTAATTCACTGTCCATAAACAAAACAGCCTTGCCTAGTACTATGGTAAATCCATTTATTTTTTTGAAACTCTATATAAAGTTAAGCATTTCCTCTTTTTTCATATAATTATTAACACTCCTCCAAAATCATGTTTAATCCAATATGAGTTACAGAAATTGTGTTGTTTTCTCTTAGTTTGTTACTTCTTGTTTAGTTGTTTAGTGCAGTTTTAACTCATTATAAAAGAAATGACCAAAGAATATAAATATATATATGAATATGTATATGCATATATATGAATATGTATATGTATATATATATACACACACACATACACTTAAATGCATACATACATATATACATATGAATTTGCAAGTGAAAAATATTAGAAGAGAAAATTAGTAAGCTCAGAAAAAATATCTAAGAAAGTTTAATTAATACAAAACAATATTCAATACAGTACATTAAGGAAACAGAAATTTTAAAATATTATATCCCCCTTTGCAAAAGTAGTAACTTTGTCATAGATATTTAATTGTACACATATTTTATTTTAATCATCATTAACCAGTTTAATTTGATATCAAATGCTAATGATTATAAGTTCTGTATATTAAGCCTCAGGACTATGGATTGCAGATCATAAATTCACTTGCTTAATCTTAAGAAGCTAATGGAAACCACGTCCAGTATGTCAGAGATGACTCAATGACATTGAAAGTTCACCAGCTATTTTTGTCGTTTCTCTGTCTTTAGTCATCTTTCTATTGCCCATCATGATGAAATAGCCATGAACATTTGATCAACAAATGACCTTGTTTACTGAGCAGAGGCCTGTCTACCTATCTTTCAGTCCACATGAATTTTTTGACGTCTCTTTACCAGCCCAAACAATGGGTCTGCTCATTGGTCCAGTAAGATCTCCTAGAAGATCAAGATAGGTTTGTCAAAGTCTCTTCATTGGCTCGTTTATCAACCAATAGGATACTGTATTCTTCGAAGACCCTCAAGAAGAGTCAAGAGCAAGGGCTATCAACAAGTGAAATTGTATGCTTTTAGTTTACTTTATCTATACTGGTTTGGTTTCAAGCAATATAAAACTAAAGCCCCAGAGGAAGGGGAAATCTCAGATGATAAGGAAGATCTGAGGTTCCTTTCATTAGAGGGGGCAATGAACCCTTTAATAAAGGGCCATTGGCTCAGAGCTTTCCCTCAGTTTCTTTTACAGAGTGTATAATTTTAGACACTACAACTTCAAAGATTATAAATTGACAAGGACTTCAAAGGAGTGTTGGCCCACAGAATGGGAAAAAGGGGATTTCCTGAACAGAGAGTCCCTTAAAAGTGTCCAAAACAAATGGTCATTCTGCTAGCAGGGATGAAGGACCCACTAACTCCCAAATTAATGTACTATGCTTCAAGCATTTGTTTTCCTCCTAGTCTTTTTCTCTTCCCCCTACTCTTTCATCCTTGCCTCTACATAAGAAATGTTCCTCTGCACTCACTTTCTACCTTTCCAAAATCTCATTGATTATTCAGTACTTAGCTCAAATTAATTTTCCTCTTAATTCCTGTAGTAATTATTGTTCAGATAACTTTTTTGGACACTGAATCCTTGGATATTTTGTATTATTATTTAACTTTTCATATTTATACTCTATCTGCCAAATTAGGTTTTATGTCTTCTGGGGGCAGAACCTTTTGTCTAAAAGACACTATTTTTCACAGTCCCTTTTCAGAGGATATTACATAGCTATTCAATAAATAAATGATTAAACAGAATATAGTACATGTTCAGTTTTCATTATATTGGTTACCAAAACAGATGAATTATATTTCCTACTTTTTATGCAAGTTCATGAAATTTCAACAGTTTTAAAAGAGGCAAATAAAATCTAGTTAAGTGTTTCAATAAATATTTTGGCAAAATAGGAGATATATAGAAAAATGAAGAATATCTCTAGGAACTTAGTTATGTTTGTATTAGTGGACAAGAATGAATCAAAGCAATTAAAAATATGTCTTTGTCTAAAAAGTGAGCATGATCATTACTATACCACCAGAAATTTGCTTAACATGGATTATTTGGAGACCTAAAATACAAAATTTGTTAAAAATGAAAAATTGTCATAAAGCACAATGATTACTTATAGATAGAGTTCAATGTGGCTGGCTGGTTGGTTGGCTGGTTGGTTGTTATCCTTTCTTCCTGAAGAGGACCAAAATGACATCATTATGCTAGAGTCAACTCTTAAAGTGTCCAAAAATGTCTGATCAGACCAATACTAACTTGGAATGCTCTATCATAGATTGGGCACAAATAGTCAGCGTTGGGGGGCAGAGCCAAGATGGCGGCATAGAAGCAGCAAAGCACCACAGCTCCCACACAAACACACCAAAAAAATTAAAATGGGACACTAAACAGATTTTCAAGCTCCAAAACTGTCCAAAAGACAGAAAGAACATCTGTTGCTACAGGCAGCGCAGCAGGCAGGGCTCTTTGCAGCAGTCTGGGACACGCGTGTTAAACCCCAGCCGGGTAAGGCACTGGGACATTGGGCGGGGGTCCTCGTCTATAGGAGAGCTGATCGGCTGAACTGGAGGCACAATTACCACATCTATCAGGCCAGAAGAAAAAAGGCTAAGAG